>JAESUZ010002229.1:0-54373 GCA_017311185.1 Proteles cristata cristata
CATCAGTGCTCAGTTTTTGTCAGCATTCAAGAGTGTCTCATGGTTCGCCTCTCTCCCTTGCCCCCACCGGGTCCGTCCTTCTTCTCCCCCTTGGTCCTCTGTTAAGTGCCTCCTAATCCTCCTATACGTGCACACATAGGATACTTCTAACACGACGTTAGCTCAATGATGCAGTCCCCACGGTTTTCTGGCCCAGAGGAAGTAGATAAGACTTGCTTTAATATTTCCGTGTTTATGTTTTCAAAAATGACTTAGTGTGAGAACATGGTACCTGAATGAATCCACGGTGTTTTCCCTCAGACTTTAGCACAGCACACCTCCTTCCTTGGTCTCTGCAACTGGATTCGAAAAATAGTAACATGGTGAAATATGACGTGAGTTGAATGATGACGTTGTTCCTGCACTCGGTTGAGTATACACCACTTAGGTTATGCATCCATGCACGTGTTTCAAACATCACCAACTTAGTGAAAGAACCTCGTAACTTCTTGGTGGTGCGTTCCGCAGAGTGTTGCTTCAGAGAGGAGCCCAATTTTACTACATCCATTTGTCTCTCTATGTGTTTTCAAACAGGACGAACATAGAGACATAAGAAATTCATTGAGTGATGGGTTCCCCACTGGGTTCATTCAGAGTTTCGTATTTATACTTCATGAATGTGTTTACACACATTGTCAGCTTAGTGAAACAACACAATAACTGAATGCTCCATGCCACACGGTGTTCTTTCACAGAGGTGAGTAATCTGCATCGGTAACCTAACACTACTGACAGAGAAATGAGTCGGTCATGGTATGATGCGTTCCCCTCAGTGTTCTTTCACAGAGCTGCGTATACAACACTTACCTTATACTTCCATGCAAGTATTTACAAATATGACTAATGGAGTGAAGCAAGACTGTAACAGAAGGATCCATTACGCACAGTGTTCTTTTACAGAGTTGAGCCTTCTACACCTCCCTCAATGGTCTCTCAATCAGTATTGTCACACGATTAACATAGTGAATCGTGAAGTTAGTTGAATCATGGGTTCGCTGCACTTTGATTCTCAGAGGTGAGTACAAAACACCTAGATTCTACTTCCATGCATGAGTTTTCAAACATTCCCAACGTCCGGAAACAACCGGGTCACTATTCAGCTCCATTCCGCACCATGTTGTTTCACAGAGTTGAGCATTCTGCACTTCCCTCACGGGTCTCCGCATTTCTATACCGACATTACCAACATAGTGAAACAAGACCTCAGTTGAATGAGGCATTCCCCACAGTGCTCATGCACCGAGCTGAGAACGTAACACTTAATGTTACATTAAGTAACTCACATTGCATGCCAGTGTTCCAAAGTACCAACGTAGTGAAACAAACGCAATTGAAAACTCCATTCCTTGTAGCGTAGTTTCTCAGATTGAGCACGGTGCCCTTCCCATATTTGTCTCCACAAGTGTATTCTGACGCTATGAAAACAGTGAATCATGGCGTTAGTTGAATGAGGTCTGCCCCACAGTGATCCTTCACAGACTTGATTATATAACAACTGGCTTATTCTTCCACTTATTCACTATGTTGGTAATGTCGGTATAGAAATGCGGAGACCCGTGAGAGAAGTGCAGAATGCTCAACTCTGTGAAACAACGTGGTGCGGAATGGAGCTGAATAGTGACCTGGTTGTTTCAGGACGTTGGTAATGTTTGAAAACTCATGCATGGAAGTAGAATCTAGGTGTTTTGTCCTCACCTCTGAGAATCAAAGTGCAGTGAACCCATGATTCAACTAACTTCACGATTCACTACTTTAATAGTGTGACAATACTGATTGAGAGACCATTGAGGGAAGTGTAGAAGGCTCAACTCTGTAAAAGAACACTGTGCGTAATGGATCCTTCTGTTACAGTCTTGTTTCACTCCATTAGTCATATTTGTAAATACTTGCATGGAAGTATAAGGTAAGTGTTGTTTACGCAGCTCTGTGACACTGCCCAGCCTCTCCGTGGCCATCAGGGTTTATCCCCACTGTCGGCTGGCTCCTCCTCCAAACATCCGCCCAAGACATTTCAGACTTGAGAGAATCAGTCTGCTGGGATTTTGTCGGAGGAAAAGGACTTTGGCTGCTCTGGGTCTTAGGTAGAAGTGAAGACAAGCAGCCGTGGATCCTGTGAAGCACCTTCAGCTCGCCGAACATGGGAGCAGACCTGGCGGCGGGGGCAGACGCCGCCATGTCAGGCAGACGCCATGGCTGGGGACGTCCTCAGCCTGGGCCTGGCCCCTGGTACCCTGCGAGGACAGAGCACGGGACCCACGCAGTGCTCAGCGAGGGGCCCGGCTGGCACCGCAGGGTTCTGCTCCCGGCGCACAGCTCTGGGCAAGACACACGCGCCTGTCCCGTGGCTGCCGCGGCCCGGTTGGGCCCTCCACCCGGATTCCCAGGAGGGCCTGCGTCTCGGGGGCCAGGTCTCCGCACGCCTGGGGTTGCAGGGCGCTGGCCCTGGGCCACCTCCAAGCAGGAGGCCTGCTGTCGCCCTCAGGCCCCCACCTGCCGCCCCAGCCTCGCTCGCTCACGCCATGGCCATGGGCAGCGTCGCTCGGAGTGTGGAGAGACCGCACTTTAAAACGGAACACGGGTCTAATTTAACAGGCAACGTCTGTAAAACTCGAGGCCTGTGTTGTCTGTTGGAGTAGCCATCAGCTACCCATGATATTTAAATTAAAATTAAGTTATAAAGTCAGTTCCTTTCTGCATTTCCCGTGCTCAGGGCGAGGCGGCGCGTGGCGTCCACGCGGGACGGCACAGACATGCCGCGTGCCCCTTGTCACCCACGGTGCCCTGATGGATGAGAATAGAGGAGAGGATTTTCCCGACCTCGGGGTGGGCGGATATTTCTCAGGAAGTATCCAATAATGGTCACGAGAGGACTCTGGGAGCACTGGACTTGCTCACAACGAAAGCTTCTGCACTTTCAGGGGGCCATCTGCAAACAGGAGCCCCAGCCGCTCACCGCGGCCAGCCAAGGCGGGGCTGGTGTCAGAGCGCGTGAAGAAGTGAAGAAGGAAACCAGTGACCCCGTTCCTCAAATGTGCCAAAGATTTGAGCAGACACGGAACAAAGACACAGAAACGACTAAGAGGCACAAGAGGGTATGCTCGATGTCGGGGTCATTTCTCGTGGACGAAGGAGACACCATGATCACCCCCACTGGGAAGGCGCCCCCTTACGGAGTTGGAGCCGGAGCTGACGACATGATATTCAGGGTGAGCAGGATGTGGAACGGGCGGGGGTCCCATCTCCGCAAACAGTCTGTCGCTTCCTGCAAAGCTAAACGCCCACCTCTGGGTGGGCCCTGCGGTCCACCCTTGGGCATCTGCTCACAAGAAGCGGTGATTTACGTTCACACACAAAGTCGTGGACAGATGTTTGCAGCATTTGTAGCATCGCTAGCACTGGCGACAGGCCACGTGTGCGTCGGGGAATGAAGGATGAGCACGTGACGTGTATCTGTGGGCAAGTGCTCCGAATAGCAGGAAAGAGGGAGTCTAGGCCCGTCCTGCGGGGCCCCCACCTGTCAGACCGCCTGGGCAGAAAGCGGCAGAGCCCTGGCAGAGGCCCCGCAGGAGGACCTGCCGGGACACACGCGCTGTGTCTGGTTGGTGCACAGGTGAAGGGGGTGTGGTCACAACCTCTTGAACTCCTTGTGCTCCTTGGGTGCGATTTCTTGCACGTGAGTGTCACCGCAGTAAAACCGGTTGTTCGAGAGCCTGCTCTGCCCCAAGTGGGTAAAAGGTAGGTTGGGACCGCGGGCCTTCCCTTGGGTCCCTGGGTCTTGGGCTCCACCTCCCTGGGAGCCTGGGGCTGGAGCAGAGGCCCTGGGTGTCAGGGAGGGGCGGCAGCCCCGGGTCCTCCCTGCAGTCCAGGGGTGACGTGGACGGAGCGCTGGCTTCTGGCCCTTGGTCACAGCTCAGGCACAGCACCCTGGAGCTTCGAAATGGGGACACAGGTGAGTTGTGCTCCGGACTGGGGCACACTTGTAGCCACACAGGTCTCCGCGAGACTTTGCACACATGTTTCACAGAGGCCCCCGTCCTTCTGAGGCCTGCCCTCCCGGGCTACAGACCCCGAATGCTTCCTGCACTGGGGTGTCTGTGTCTCCCCACACCCCGCGCTGATGCACCCAGGGCAGGAATGACTACGGAGGTTCCTGCGTGACATGGACATCTCTGTCCTCACCTCGCGGTCCTTTCTATTCCCCAATCCCCGCACGTTCCTCCTCGTTCCGTCCATCCCACCTGGTTCCCGGTAGCAGCTCCTCCTGGTCTGAGTCACCCCCCTGGCTCGGGAAGGCCTTCCCGTCCGCAACAGACATCCAGCTTTGGACCCCTCCCCGAGAGCAGCCAGGGGTCCTAACCGTACCCCACTGACTCTTAGCGCATCACGTGCCAGACTGTGCCAGACCGCACTGTTGACGTTACTGATGACGTGTAAGTGGCATCTTAGGACACGAAGGGTGGGTTCTTGTTGGAACTCCTTCACTACTTCATCGTACTTAGTCTTAAAGTGAACTTAAAAGTTTATTTGCCAAGTTTCAAGACACCGAAAAGCTCCCCCTGAGATCTGGGTCAGAACTGTAGTGATCGCAGATTTGAGCAGCACGGCCCTCCTAGCGGACCGAGTGTTCCCAAGTGCCCCAAGGAGCCCCACTGGCGATCACCTGCCAGACCCCCTGGGCAGACGGCTGCAGACCTCCACCTGGCCAGGTTTGCCTGTGATTTGTGTCAGTGACACTTAGAGTCACACATCGAAGATGGGAGAATGCGCCCTAGGTGATTTTCTTGTCTGAAATCACGTGGAGCTTCTATTTGGGTGAAAGCAATTTGATTTGGGGTCACCTTTCCACAATTTTTCTTGTTGTTTTGGGGAAATATGTCCATTCTCTTTCTGCATCCTGCATTTTATTTAAAAAATTCAACTGAGTCACTGTGAAGATCTGATTGGCTTCATTCAACACAAAGTGGCTGAGGCAGAATCCCATCCGGCCGAAGGAAGGAGCTCGGAGAAGTTGCCCAAGGGGGAAGGTTCTCACAGGCAAAGAAGGGGCATGAGGAAGTTAAGGGTGGATTGTTTCTGGCAAGGTCACCTTCCTTAGGGAAGCAGGGCTCTTATCAGGCACGTTAGCTTCTACCTTGTCAGGAAGATGAGTTCTGATCAGGAAATTCCAAAGAGATTCGCTTAAAATTCCACTCCTAGGGGAGGCTGAAACAAGCTCTGGGCTTAGCACTAGGGGTTCCGTTTGGGGGCCTGTCTCTTTCTAAGGATAAAATCTAAAGCACGACTAGCGTGAGCTAAGTCACTGATATCATAGAAAGCATTTTCTGTGGACTTTCCAGTTCTGCCTCAGAAGTCCATCCACGTCCCTTCTGACCCTCCTTGCACACCCGGATTGCCGTGTTTCAGTGCAACGCTGTGTGTGCCTCTCGGGGCTTCTCTGGGGATGCTCTCCCTTGCCCACTTCACTTTTTCACCTTGAATCCTCTTTCTCTGGTGGTCGTGCTAGGAAATACCCGCCCTCGCTGCACCTGCCTGAGAGGCCTCTCAGCCCTTCGTGCCCAATTTCTCATCTCTTTCCTGCATGTGGGTCTCTCGTGCAGTTTGCTTTTCTACACAGAGGCAGTCTACCCCACTTAGTGACCCCTGTCCCAGCCAGGTCTGCCCAGGTCGCTCCACGAGGCAGCTCTAGTGGTAACGGGCAGGGCCCAAGATGACAAGTCTGACTGGTGCGTTGCCCTGGACAGTAGCTCCTGCCCACGGGCTAGAACCAGGGCTCGGCCGCACGACCTGGTGGCTTGAGGGCCTGGGCCATCCAGTGCTTGGGGGAGTTCCAGAAGGAGGGGCATGTCAGTGGTGCGGCATCCAAGTGCCCGCGTGGGAGAAGGTTGCCCCACAGGCCAACCTGAAGGTGGTCTCTCAGCCACCCCACCCACCTGCTGCAGGGCTGTGGGACAGAGAGCCTGTGGGCTGCACTGAGGGCCGAGCCCTCCCCTTTCCTCAAGTTCAGAGGGAATGTCTGCTGGCTCCGTCTCTCAATAGCAGGCTTTTTCTCCTAAATTATAAGGCTGGCAATGTGCTGCCTGTGATCTTGCTATAGAACTTTGTAATATGTCACCCCTGGGGGAAGCTGAGTGAAGGCGACACTGGCTCTCTGTGTTATTACTTACGATTGCATATGGATCTACAATGACCTTAAAGTAATAAAAAAAAAAAAGGAAGGCCAATAGAATGTATAATTAAAGAAACTGTTCCCCACCAGTTAAAAATTTCCTCTCTAAGGGACCGTAGAGCTTGAGAGCTCAGGATTCGAGCCTTAGGACTCCACTCTCAAGGAGGTTTCCCTTTTCAAACTCAGCAGGGAGATCATCTCCAGGCCTGGCAACAAGTCAGCCAATGAGAAACACTCACATGCCTGCCATTGAGAGACTGTCACAGTCCAACCAATCAGAAAGCACCACCACTCTGCCACTCACTTTCCTTAAAGGATTTTCCTTCAAAGCAGCCCCTCCCACATTCCTCCTTGTTTTAGTGAAGCAACTATCCTGTGTTGTTTGGTCTCGCTTGTCGCTTGGTCTTATCTTGCTCATCCTGAATTTCAATTTTTCGGCAATTCTCAAATAGACCCAGATTATCTGTTAGAGTAACTGGCCATCAGGTGTCACTTTGTTACGATGCTCTGTAACAAACATCCTGAGCTCAGTAGCCAGCAGAGGAAGGCATTCTTCTTGTCCATGCATCTTCAAGGTGACCCTTGAAGAGCTGGGGGGTTAGAGATGCCCACACCTGTGCACGTGCAAATCTGCATATAACTTGTCTTCCCAAAACTTAGCTACTAATAGCCCAGTGTTGTCCAGGAGTCTTGCTGATAACGGGAACAGTTGATTACCGCTTATTCCATGTGTCCCGTGTGTTCCCTATGTTATTCCTCTGTTAATGTGAGCTGGAGACACAAAGGTTCTGAAGAAGTTCATAAGAAGAGAAAATACTATGGTACTTGAACTGTATTTACTGACAACGGTCTGCGGATAAGTGGCCCGACTCAGGTCAGATGGTTGTTCAAGTGTCCACTGTGGCGGGTTCCAGACATTCAGGGAGATCACCAGCCCCGTGGACTCCATCAGACAGGTTGGAAGCCTAACCACCCTGGCGGCCGAGGTCCCCTACAGAGGCAGTGAGAAGCGGGGGCTGACAGGCCCCAGGAACACTCTGCTACTGGGCAGCCTGGACTGTTCAAGGACAGTGACCTTAGTCGCTGTGGATCCTGGCAGAGACCCCCTCCAAAACCCAGCAGTGGGCACAAGTTCCCAAATGTGGAACCAACCTTGTGGGGGGTGGCGGTGGTCCAGGGACCCCAGGGAAATGCCACCAGACCCCCAGCATGCAGCTCAGAGACCATCGAGGCAGGAAGTGCTCCCACCCTCCACCCATGCTGCTCTGAGGATGAGGCCCAGAAGAGCCAGGTGATTGCAGAGACCCCACACAGGAAGCACAGCGCCTCAGCAAGTGAACTGCGGGCTTGGCCTGGCGAGCAGGACTGTTCCCGCCTTCCAGGCACCCACGCTTATTTCTGTGATGCAGGGAGAACCAGGGGACAGCAGTGAGCCCCTCCAAAGCCAGGCTGCTGGGACTGTTTGTGGGCTATGTGCAATGGCAGAGGTGAGGGGCAGCTGCACAGATCCGTGTTTCAAAGGTAGGGAGGGTGGTGGTCCCAGGAGTTACAAGGTCCTGGGACAGCCCTTCAACATTCCCACGGGGCCAAATGAACTGGTCAGCTGGGCCGCAGAGCTGCAAAGCCCATCTCCCCCCAGGAAATTGCCACAGCCCAGGTTGGACAAGTGGCTTGGACAGACAGGCTCTGGGATTCGCTCTTGCAAAGCCATCAGGAACTCGTACAGATGGGGGGAACCAGGCCCACCACCGGCAGAACTACCCAACCTCAGGGTGCACCCCCAAGGACCCCATCCCTGCCCCATGACCCCCACAAGTTCACTCTCCACTCCCAGAGACACTCCCTGGATGCCAGGGCAACCCCACACCCACCTAGCCAAACTTTCCAGCAAGGGGTGAACAGCCAAGAATCCACCTAAACCCAGGGCCCAGGGGCCTGTCCCCACCCTCTGTGTCCCCCAAGGGCTCAGAGGCCTTGAGGAATTGGCCATCTTGTTCAAAACGGTGTCATCTCCAGAAGCAACAGCATTACCATTACCATTATCAGGTCCCCGAGTCCCCGGACAATGGGGCAAGTCATGTTCTATGTCCGGCTCACGGTCCAGGACTCTGCACCTGACACGTCCCACAGGGATGCCTGAGCAGGGGAATGGGGACAGCACCCTGGGACGCCGTGCCTGTGGATTCCTGGCTGGACGTGCAGGGCTATATCTCCACATCCAGTACTCCTGGGACATGGCAGCCCCACCCCAGACCATCGCTCAGGTGGCCCCTGGGAGTCCTCCATGGTCACAACACAAAGGTGCACCAGCCTCAATGCCCCAAGGATGTACATGAAAGGAGCCACCCCAGGTGATGGCCACGGAAAGCCCTACCACCCATGGAACTCACAGGGAATGGCAGGTGGAGGGGGTGTCTGCAGAGACAGTGTATCAGGGAGCCCCTTCCCTGCTGCCCACTGTCCAGCTCCATCCCTTCCATCTAGGGACACTCACTACCTAGTGCAGGGCTCAACCTGTAGGGTGGCCCAGGGCCCCAGCCTTTATACCAAGTTTCATCCTAGCCGGGGTGAAGGAGAGGCCTCCCCCTGTCAGGAAGAAGCCCAGGCCTCTAAGCCTTGTCGGTCACATAAACAGCTGATGAATACATGTTGTGTACAGTAGAATAAGCAAGAGAAAACAATGCCATTGAGAAAGACATAAGGAAGAGGAAATACACTTAGAGTACTTTACAGTATCCAAAAAAAAAAAAAAATCCATGTGTAAGTGAAGTGGACCTGAACAGCTCAAAGCCATGTTGGTCAAGGGTCAACCGTAAATTACAACTTTTCCTATCTAGAATGTTATTTAGATCTTACTTATAAAAGGCATCCTCTCAGCGAATGCCCAAAATGGGGTCTAAAATAGTGTACTGAACATAATCAACACTGTGCTGATGAGGATATCCGATGCCTTTACAAATTTAGGTGTGAAGACAAAACTTTTGGCTAACACGTTTCCCAAGATTTCCAGAGACCTTTTTTCAGTTGGAGTCCCTTTTCTCCCTAACACCTTTGTGTCAACTGAAGTCCAGTGGACATCCAATGTGATACCAGTTTCAAGATCCAACAATTCTGTACACTATGCTACGCTCTCTGCCGTAAGTGGAGTTCCCCTGTCACTATACATTCCTACAGTATTATTGATGAAGTTTCCTTATGCTGTATTCTTCATTCCTGTGACTTATTTTACAACTGCAAGTTTGTACCTCTTCATCCTCTTCCCCTGGTTCGCACATTCCTCTCTACCTACGTGCCCTCTAGCAACCACCACTTGGTCCTCTGGTTTACGATCCTGGGCTGTTCCTTTGTTTCGTTTTTTATCTTCCCCATGGAAGTGAAATCATATGGTATTCGTCTTTCTCTGATTTACTTTACCCAGCGTCATACCCTCTAGGTCTGTCAATGTTGTCACAAATGGCAAGCTCTCACTCCTTTTTATCGCTGAGTTCTATTCCATTGTATCCATAGGACACGTCTTCTTTATCCACTCGTCTATCGATGGACATTTGGGTTGCTTCCATATTTTGGTTACTGCAGACAGTGTTTCAACAAACATAGGGATGCATGCAACTTTTCAGATTCGTGTTTTCATGTGCTTTGGGTAAATGCCCAGTAGTGGAATGAACGAATTCTACTGTATTTCTATTTTTACGTTTCTGAGGAACCATAACACTCTTTTGACAAGAGCCTTCTATTCAGGCCTTATAAAATGAATAATGGGACACCATTACTCTACTGAACTTCTAAAATTAATGACTCAGTACCAGACGATGGGAGAAGGCTTTATTGAAACAATTTTATACTACCATTAATACATACTATGTGAAATAGAAACCACGTTTTTATGTGACACGGCCTAAGGAACTACGAATGTAAGGTTATTATCTTTTCCCCCAAATCTCTGTTCCTACATATTTACCTCTGACCTTTATGTTTACTTCTCAGTGAAACACCGTCTTTACATGTGGAAATAGCTCTGAAGTCCATGAATACGAAGACGTGCAATTTCATTTCTACTTTCCCATTGATCGGAAATAGAAGAGGGTGAGAAAATTAGACCCAGAAAAACTTTGTTTCAGCACATTTTCATTCAAAATTTTTTAAGGAATTTTTAGTCAGAAGGATTTTCTCATTAACTGTTACGATTCAAATACGGCCCACATAACTCTAAGGTTCCCTGGGGACACTGCCGGATTGAGGGACAAGGAAGTCACAGCTGTCGTCTCCATCTCTCCTGTAGCTAAAAACTCTACTTGTCTCTGTTTTACACAGCACAGTTTAATACCAAATTTACAATACAATACAATACAATACAATACAATACAATACAATACAATAGAATAAAATACAGTAAGTTCTACCCTTTGAAAAGAAATTATTTGAAGGTATAAAAAGTCACTAATTTAGTTAAAATCCCGAGTTTGCCTAAGAGACAAAGGCGCTCAGAGAGACTGTACTTTGCCTGAGGTCAAAAAACCAACAAGATGCAGGCCACGAACGCACTTCTGGTCTAACCGAGCCTAGCATTCTATGCCAGTTACTTCATCGTAGTCAGGAGAATACATATATTTTAACTATAACTCTGAGGAAATGAATACATCAAACTTTATCATGTGGCTCAATAATGTTAGGGATGAGGTTCAAAATCTTAGCTTTCTAACTCAATTACACATTTTAAAGTCATGAATAGAAATAAAGGAATGGGAAAAGATATCTCCACGCAAAAGGGGCTCCCTTCCCTCCCTCCATGTCTCCGGGTCCAGGCCCATTTTGATCTTCTCCAGGTCCCACTCACGCACCTAGAAGGTTGCTTTCTCAGTGGATTCTGTGTACTTTTGCTCCCAACGTCCTGGATTCTGGAAGGGCTCCTATGGCTTCAGGCCTTCTCTGTTGGAGAGATGGGGGCGAGTGAAATGTACGGAGCTCCCTTCTTCTCCACCATCTTGCCTCTCTCTCCTTGTTCTAAGTTCTTTTTATGCATGCTAGTTTCTCACATTTCTTTTCGAGGGATAATAACTTCTGCTGAAGACCTTGATTTTTTGCATCCAGGTGCAGACACGTTGCAGTGGTAGTTCTAAGTTGTTCTTTCAGGTCATGAACCTGCACGAATGAAATAGTATGGTTTGGAAATGGAGTGAAAAGTGTCTAACTCATAACTACTATCCCATTTTGTTTCAGATTTTATTTTTAAGTAATCTCTACCCCCAGGGTGGGCTTGACCTCACAACCTCAAGATCAAGGCTAACTGAGCCAGCCAGGTACTCACATACTGAAATAAATTCACTTGCACCCAAACGTTATCTGTACTAGAGAAGACTCTCAGAATGTGGAACCTTCAAGAACTCAGGAAATCAAGAGCAAAGTGAGAGCCACCAGCTGTTACTCAGACAGATCTTGGCTATCTCTGTCTCTACTACACAACATTTGCCCTGGAGTTTTATACTTTTATTTTTCTATGACTCTTGCAGATCTTTCTTCCATGAAATACATCACCTCTTAGTAGAAAGTCTCTGACCCCTTCGCCCATCTTCACACTCCATAATTTTTAAAGAAGTTTTAGCAATACCATATGGACTTACGGACGCCTAAGTCAAAAAATGTCTCTCAAGATAAGGAAATTATCTTGAAATCATCTTACTTGAAAATAAGACTCTAATGAGTGAATCTATAAATAAAGATTCTAATGCCACAAGCTTTTTTCTGAGCTGCAAATGTTTTATGCTACTCTGAACTGGATTCCAGGGAGAACTGATTCTCAAGCTGAAGAAATCACATTTCCCAGAATAAACATTTAGTTAGATGATCCTCAGGATTTTGAGCAAAAACCTATTTGAATTGAATGTTGTTATCTTGTAATCCTTTGTGACTTCCTACCAACGAAAAGATCATATTGAGGCGCCTGTGTGGCTCCGTCGGTTAAGAGTCTGACGTCGGCTCGGGTCATGATCTCACAGTTCGAGGGTTCGAGCCCAGCGTCGAGCCCTGTGCTGACAGTTCAGAGCCTGGAGCCTGCTTCCGATCCTGTGTCTCCCTCTGTGTTGCCCCTCGCTTGCTTACACTCTGTCTCTCTCTCTCTCTCCCTCAAAAATAAACAAATATTTAAAAAAATGTTTTATTTATTTCTGAGAGAGAGGGAGGGAAGGAGAGAGCGAGAGAGCGAGAGAGAGAGCGAGAGAGAGCGAGAGAGAGCGCGAGAGCAGGGCAGGGTCAAAGAGAGAGGGAGATACAGATTCTGAAACAGGCTCCAGGCTCTGAGCTGACAGCACAGAGGCTGATGCAGGGCTCGAACCCACGGATCGTGGGATCATGACCTGAGCTGAAGTCAGACGCTTAACCGACTGAGCCACCCAGGTGCCCCAGTGAACACATATTTTTTAAAAAGAGATCATAATAAACAACAACAATAAGAATCTTGCTGGAGTTTCAGGGACGCTGTGTTGGGAAGGACTTCCTTCCATTATGTGATTGGTAAGACAAGGTGAATGGATGTGGTGGTCTTATAAATTTGTTGATATTTCTCCTGTGAAGATCCCACCCTAAACAGATGCTGGCTTCAGTAACTGGTTTCTAGTGAACAGAACACGCAGAACTGATGTGATTCTGAAGGCCAGGTTAGAAAATGTGATAGAGCTTCCTTCTGACTTTCTTTCTCTAGGGAAGTTCACCCTAAGAACCCAGCCACCACGTTGTGAGCAATCCCAGGCCACCTAGTGAGTCTTCACTTGTGGCCAGCGGGTAAATTGTACTGTTTCGTAAATGTGTCCATAGGTCTTAAATATTCATTCAACTAATAAGAAAAGAAGAAGAAGAGGAAGAAGAGGAGGAGGAGGAGGAAGGAGAAGAAGAGGAAGAAAAAGAAGGAGGAGGAGGAGGAGGAGAAGGGTGAAGTAGAAGAAAAAGGAGAAGAAAGGGGGAAGAAGAATAAGAAGGGGTGAGAAGGGAGAAGGAGGAGACGGGCAAGGAGACGGACATGGAGACGGAGATGGAAATGGAGACAGAGATGAAGACAAAGAAGCAGCACAAGCAGAAGAAAAGACCATGGAACAACCTGAGTGACTGCTCCTAATGAACAGAATATATGAATATGATGCAGTGTGTATTCCAAGCCTAGGTGACAAAAGACAGTGCAGCCTCTGCCTCGCTCTATATCTCCGGGTGCCTACTGGGCATCTAGCCCACCATCCTGTGAGGAAGCTCAGGCCACAGAGAGGGTCTAGGCGTGTCGCTGCAAGTGTTTCTGCTGCCTCCCAAACGCAAGTTCCAGGCAACAGCCAGCATCAACAACCAGACGTGAGTGAACAAATCTTCTGATGGTTCCAGCCCCAGACCTTTCAGGGACAAAAAGATATTTCACGCAATAGATTGAGAAGCAAAATCTTTGTAGGAGCCAGAATGCTTGGGTCTGAATTCCCAAGTCTGCGAGGAAGTCGCTGTATGACCTTGAGCAAATTACCTAAAATTTCTGTGTCTCAGTTTCTTCATCTGCAAAATGAAGATAATAACAGCATCTACTGGGGCACCTGCGTGGCTCAGTTGGTTAAGCGCCTGGCTCTTGATTTCAGCTCAGGTCACAGCCTCAGGGTCATGAGATTGAACCCCACATCAGCCTCTGCGGGGACAGTGAGGAGCCTGCTTGATATTCTCTCTCTCTTCCTATCTGCCCTTCTCCTCTCTCTCTCTCTCTCTCGCTCTCTCTCTCTCTCTCGTGGGGACAGTGAGGAGCCTGCTTGATATTCTCTCTCTCTTCCTATCTGCCCTTCTCCACTCTCTCTGTCTCTGTCTCTCACTCTGTCAAAATAAATAAACCTAAGAAAAGGATCTTAAGAAAATAATAGTAGTACCCATCTCGCTTGGATGGTGCGAAGACTAAAGTAGGGCATACACAGGAAAGCCTTAGAAGGGTATGTGACACAGTGTAAGCTCTAAGTGTCTGTCATTAGCATTATTACTGTTGCAGTATTTTTTATTCCTATAAAATTTGATATTTTGGGCAGATGGCACGCCAATGGGAGTGGTTTCCTATACAAAGTATACCGCAAGGATTCTTCACACACCACGGAAAGTGACCACAAATGGGGAGCATGAGGCCCGGAATACCTCCTCAGGGCTTCAAACAACTTTCGCCAATACGACTAGCCAACGGTACTTTTTTCCACTTATGATCATTTAACATACTTCTTCTCGATCCTACTCAGTGGACAATGCTCAGGGACTACAGTACCAACAGTACCTCCTGAATTGAATAAAGAAGGATTCACATGACCATCAGAGGCAAGGTCAAGCCACTGACATGGGAATAACGGACTCTTGCTAAATCAACGGTCCTAAACCATTTTATGTTCATACTGTTGATCGTAGCAACTGTTTACGTTAGGCTGCTTCAGCACATACGCTGATGCGGAGAAGATGAAGGCTTTGTGGCAAAGGCATATCAGAAAAGCTGTCCCCAGAGGTTTATAGTTGGTAAAGGGCTATAAACCTATGCATCCCAGTTCTGGCTGCATAAGGAAGAAAGGCAGCCTTAGACTGCTTTTTCACAGTGAGGGGGGAACAAACCCAACCATTTGAGTGAACTTCTCCTCTATTAGATTAAGTGCTTTTGATTTTATATATACATATACATAGAGGTATATACACACGTATTTTAATGTTTGGTTTTTGAGAGAGAGAGAGAGAGAGAGCGAGCACGAGTGCGGGTGAAGCAAAGAGGGAGGGAGACAAAGGATCCAAATCACGCTCTGCTGACATCAGAGGGCCTGATGCGGGGCTCAAATTCAAGAACCGGGAGATCGTGACTTGAACCAAAGTCAGACGCCGAACTGACTTGAGCCACCCTGCACCCCTCGATTTTATATTTACTTGCTTAAAATACATTTAGAAGAAATGGTTTGCTATACCTAGGTTTCCAAGGACAAATTATTGATGTGGTATAAAGTACTTAATTTCATGCTAAAAACTGTAAAGATAGTTTCATTTTAGACAAGGATGAGTACCAGATGTATCAAAAATTATTCTCCTGAAAGAAATTTATACTCAGAAAGACAAAATTACCTCTCATGAAAAAAATACAAGCAACGTAAAAGAAGGGACTGATTTGTTCTGCACAGACCAGGTGACAAGTGTCAATGGGAGTTACCACAGTCAGAGAAGGTTCATGGAGAATGAGACTGGGAGCCAGGTCTGAATAGACATGTAGCTGTTGGCAAAAAGACAGTAAGGACAGCATGAGGAAAGGCTGAGTGATGGTGAAATCAACTCGAGGGACTCAGAGGATAAAATCTGATGGGAGGGAATAAAAACAGATGTGCAAACAAACACTAAATGACTGTTCATACGCAGCATTATTGACAGGGCAAAAGAGGAAACAACACAAAGGTCCGTCAACTGATGAATGAACAAGGGCCTCAGCCCACAATGGAGCACTGTCTGACGACACACAGAAATGAAGCACTGATCAAAGCTATCACCAACACACACGAACCCTGAAAACATTCAGTGAAGCTAGTCACAAAGGACCAAACGTTGTGGGACTCCACTGATAGGAAATATTCAGAAGAGGCAACTGCACAGAGACAGAGACAGTAGTGGCCTGGAGGTTGCCTGTGGCTGGGGCAACGAGACTGGGCTTCCTTTCAGGCTGATGGAAACATTCTACACGATGGCAGTGATGGTGGCACGAGTGTGCTCAAGAGACACTGAACTGTACGTGTCAATTGGGTGGAATTTATGCCATGTTGTATTATACCTTAGCAAAACCTTAACCGTTGGATTTCAACGGCAGGACGTAGATACTTTTCTTAATTCTCTCTTTCGGGTATATATACTCCACATGATCTGAATATTTCCCTGCTTGTACAATATATCCAAAAGGAAAAGAAAATGAAGGAAATGCCCAAGTTCAAGTGGTTTGTAAAGTGCTCTTTCTGTACAAATCATCCTGCATTCAATATGGCTTTGGCATAAAAGTGAAGATGAGAAAGAAGACAATCTTCGGAGACATTCCATTAAACATTACGTCTGATTTTATCCGGGCTTGCCTCATCTTGGGAATAAAGATCTCATGAAAAAACATTGGTAAGGAGGGGAAAAGAGTCTCCTGGGGCACCTGGATGGCTAAGTCAGTGAAGCGCCCAATTCTTGATTTCAGCTCAGGTCATGGTCTCATGCTTCATGAGATGGAGCCCCACACTGGGCTCTGCACTGACAGCATGGAGGCTGCTTGGGATTCTCTCCCTCCTCTCTCTGCTCCTCCCCTCTTAACATGCACACATGGGCGCAGGCTCCCTGTCTCTCAAAACGAATAGATAAACTTGAAAAAACATTAAAATTCAAGAAAGTAAAAGAAGTCTCTCAATTTCTGTGAGGAAGGATACAAAGGCCTCAACTTTCCTAAGAGTAATATTATCAGAAAACATGTAGAACACAAATAGTCGAATGAAAGTCAGAGTGTAAGAAATAAATGCATTGGAAAGATACTACCATCATGAATTAATTATGAAAACACAGAAGAAAGCGGCCTCTGGACATCAGTATCCTAAGACACTTTATCTTATTTAACCAGCTAGCAATTAACTGTTGACAGGTCACCTTGAATACATACCTCATTTTTGACTAGACGTACTTTCGTCTTGAGATACTGTCTCTCCTCTCGTAAACACGTATTGTAACAGGACAGAATTTCCTCTGAAGCCTCTGACAGAGCCTTCTGTTTCAGAGTTTTAGTCAGTTCTCGTTGAAGTTGTCTCGGAGCATTCTAAGAAGACACTTCTGTTGCTATTTTATAAATCATCTTATTCTTTAATTACATTAATGATATACAACTCTAACATAGGTACTTTGAGTAATATCGCCACATACATTAATCACCCTCTTTTCCTAACATGTACACATTCCTGTTTACTGAACTCAGTGAAAGACACAAAAGGTGGTATCTTCCTGTCTAGTCAGTATGAGGTCCCGTGGGTAACGAATCCAGCCCCACTATCCATGCTGCATTAATGGATGGACCAAGCTTCATAACCTACAGAAGTCTCAAAAAGAAATGGGGATGTACGTGGGAGTAGCAGTGGTAGATTCCAAACGATGCAATGGTTTCCGTCTTTTTTCAGTAGAGGCTTAAATTACATACAGAGTTCCACACATATTCCATCCTCTGCTCCAATCCTTCTCCTAGATTCCTATCTCGAGGAACAAAAGTGAAGTCGTTCCAATGGGCTTCATGGCCCCACATTACCTGGCTTCCACCTCCCTCCCTGACCTCAGCGCCTACAGCTCTTTCCCCTACTCCCTCCATTCCTGCTCCACAAGAATCCTGCAACCCTTCCTTAGTCTGACCATGGAGATCCAATGCCAAATTACGAAATCAAAGAGAGATACAATTCTCTTGGTGCAGGACAATCCGAGGCCCAAATGACAGTCATTGAGCTTCGAAATGAGCAAATTCTTTGTAAACATGTTTCAACGAAGTTATCGAGAGCAGTGGCAAGACTAATCAAACAGAGCTTTGCTAAAACTCACCACAGTTGTCCCAAAGTATGATTTAATGAAAAGCAGATGCTTTTAAAGACTTCAAAGAATGTAAGAAGCCATGATTTGAGACCAAAAGTCCAAATTTATGGGAAGGAAACTAAAATCAGACCAACTTGAAATGTATCAAAAGCTACCAAAGGAGAAGTTTGACCAGACAGAGCATCTACACTTCCTTTCATCTGGGAAATCTGGAGTTTCCTGTGCAGTTAACCCACTTAAGTGAACCTCAATTTCAAAATGCTCATTTTCCATTGGAGCATTTTCATTTACCAGTTCACCACAGTAAGAAAAGGTGGTGGCAAAGATGAAAATTATTATCGTGGGGGTGCCTGGGTGGCTTCGCCAGTGAAGCCACCAGCTCTTGATTTCGGCTCAGCTCATGAATCGCACTCACAGTTCATGAGTCCGAGCCCTGCGTAGGGCTCCGCGCTGGCAGTGCAGAGCCTGCTTGGGATTCTCTCTCTCTGCCCCTCCCCAGCTCATGGTCTCTCTCTTTCTCTTGCTCTCTCTCAAAATAAACTTAACACATTATTCTCGTAGCAGTAGAAGCCTGTTAACAATTTAGAACTCAATGTCTGAACGTTTCATCGACGATACACTATTATCTTTACTCAAAGGAAGGCACCTCTCAGGTCTACTTTTTATTGGCTGCATACAAGTGATGCTTTTATGTTCATTTATAGTCTTTTTCTTTTATTCTACGAGAGTCCACATTTAGCCATCGTCAAAGACTACCTGAATTTTCGTTCTGAAATCTGAAAAATACTCGTCTTTCTGCATACTTACTTCTCTTTCAGCTTTCTCATTTTCATAGTGATGGATTCTTTGTTTCAAATGATTGCATTCATCCGTTAACTCTTTATTTCTTTCTTCCAGAACACGACTTCGTGTTTCCCTTTCAGCTTCAAGGGTATTCAGGATACCCTCAAAGTGCTTTTTGATCATACGTATGACCTTCTCTTCATCTCTGGCTTCATTGTGATCACTGTTATTCACCTCCAGTTCTTCTTCCCGTCTCTCTTTTCTTTTGTTTTCAGTCTCCAATCGACATTTCAGTACGCCCATCTCCACTTTCAGAGCATTCAGCTGATCATTATAATGCGCTGTTGTTTTCATGATTGTTTCCTCATATGCTTTCATCATGTTTTCAAGATGGTTATTTCTTTCCTTTAGCATTTCTATGTCATCAGGATGTTTTCTATGTCCCAAGTGGGTTTTAGAAAGGTCACTCAGGCGGCACTGTAAAATGAACATGAAGGGAGCAAAACCAGAGAGTATTTCAAAACGATAGGTGACAGAGTGAATTACAGTAATAAGATATGAAAACTGGAAGGGAGGGACAAAATACTGAATGCGGTGAGTGACTGGATGTGGCGATCTCAGGGAGGTTTCGAGTCCAGAACTTTCACTGTTTCAGTGCTGCTATTTGTTAGCACAGGGGAAACAAATGACAGAGCAGAACACAGAGTCAGGAAAGAGGAAAGGGTCAGAAACGATGTCATCAAACCGGGACATATTAAATTTGAAGTACTCGGGGGACTTCAGAAGAGACTTGTAGGGCTGCCTAGATGGCTCAGTCAGTTGAACATCCGACTCTTTATTTCACCACAGGTCAGGATCTCGCAGTGCATGGGCTCAAGCCCCACCTCCACGTGGTTCCCTGCTGACAGTGCAGGGCCTGCTTGGGATAATCTCTCTCTCCTTCTGTCTCTCTGCCCTTCCTGCGTTCTCTCTCTCTCTCAAAATAACAAATGAATAAACTTAAAAAAAGGGGGGGAGGGAAGAAAATCGTAGGCAAATACATTTGGAGTAAGAGACAACAACCTTACTCAGGGAAAGCACATAATGAACATCTATAAAACATATCAAACTGATACAATAATGGAAACCTATGCAGCACTCTGAAATTTTGAAAAGAAAAAGAAAAGTGGAGGGGGGAGGAGTAAAGATGGCAGACAAATAGGGCGATGAGAATTTCCCTTGTCCCTGAGACACAGCATATTGAGGTCAGAGCACTTGGAATAGCAGGAATACCAGCTGCAGAGTGACAGAAAGATCTCCACAGGTGGGAAGACACAGCTTGGTGGGATACAGGTGAGTGTACGGGAACCGGGAGAGATCACATGGGCGCTGTAGGCATGGAGTGGGGGAACCCCTTCGGTGGACAAACAAAAGGCAGAGAAAGAGAAACTGTGGGAAGTGTGGGATCCTATCAGGATAAGAGAAAACTTCTCCGGAGTGTGGACCTGGGAGAGGTCCTGAGAGCCAGTTTCTATGTTGCAAAACAGCCTTCCTTAGAAGCTAAAGATCAGGGTTTTTAAGGTTGCTGGACTTTTCCTGGACCAGAGCTGTATATATATATACGTATACATATATGTACACGTATATATATGTATATATATATACGTGTACATATATGTATGTATATATATGTATATATATATATGCATATCTATTGAGATATATACATACTGGACCTAACATAGGTATATATTGGACCTAACAGACAGACTCAGATCTTTTCATCCAAAAGCAGTAGAATACACACAGAGAACATTCTCCAAAACAGATCACATACTGGGTCGCAAAACAGCCCTCAACAAGTCCATAAGGATTCAGATCATGCCATGTATATTTTCAGATCACAATGCTATGAAACTTGAAATCAATCATGAAAGAGAATTTGGAAAGCCTCCAAATACATGGAGGTTACAGAACATCCTAGTAAAGAATGAATGGGTCAACCAGGCAACTAAGGAAGAAATTTACAAACATATGGAAGCGCATGAAAATGAAAACACGACAGTCGAAACCCTGTGGGATGCAGCAATCTCAAGAGGAAAGTCCATTGCCATCCAGGCCTATCTCAAGAAGCAAGAATGGGCCCAAATACAGAAACTACCTTCACTCCTAAAGGAACTAGAAGAACGGCAGCCAAGAAACTCAAAGTCAGCAGAAAAGGAGAAATAACAAAGATTAGAACAGAAAGGAATCATACGGAATCCAAAAACAAGGTAGAACAGGATCGATGAATCTAAGAGCTGTTTTTTAAAACACAGAAAGAAAATTGATAAACCCCTAGTCAGACTTCTCAAAAATAAAAAAGAGGCCCACAGAGAAAAGATCACAAATGAAAGAGGAGAGATCACAGACACCACCACAGAAATACAAACAATAATTAGAAAATACTATGAAAACTAACATGCCCACAAACGGGACAACCTAGGAGAAATCAGCAAATCCTAGACACCTACACAGCACCAACACTCAAATGAGACAAAATGAAAAACTTGAACAGAACTATAACCAGCGAAGAAATGCAATCCGTTATCAAAAATCTCCCAACAAATAAAAGTCCTAGGCCAGATGGCCAGATGGGGAATCCTACCAAACATGTAAAGCGGAATGAATACCTATCCTTCTCAAGCTGTTCCAAACAACAGAAGTGGAAGGAAAGCTTCCTGATGCATTCAATGAAACTAGCATTCCTTTGATTCCCAAACCACACAGAGACCCCACTAAAAAAGACAATTACAGGCCAATCAATATCCCTGAGGGACACCGGTGCAAAAATGATCAGTCAGATACTATTAAATGAAATTCAAGAGTCTATTAAAGAATTATTCACTATGATCAAGTGGGATTCATTTCTGGGCGGCGGGGCTGGTTCAATAGTCACAAATCTATCAACAGGATACCTCATATTAACAGAAGAAAGCATAAGAACCAAACGATCTTGTCAACAGATGCAGAAAAAGCATTTCATAAAATACACCACCGTTCTTAATAAAAGCATCAACAGGGGTGCCTGGGTGGCTCAGTCAGTTACGCATCCGACTTCAGCTCAGGTCATGATCTCATGGTTCATGAGTACGAGCCCCACGTCGGGCTCTGTGCTGATGGCTAGCTCAGAGCCTGGAGCCTGCTTCAGGTTCTGTATCTCCCTCTCTCTCTGACCTGCTCTCACTGTCTCTCTCTCTCTCAGAAATAAATAAAAACATCAAAAAAATTTTTTGAAACCATCAATAAATTTGGGATAGAAGGAATATACCTTAAAATCCTAAAAGTCACATATGAATGGCCCACAGCTAATATCATCCTCAATGAGGAAAAACGGAGAGCTTTCCCCCTGAGCTCAGGAACACGAAGGGATTTCTACTCTCACCACTGTTGCTTAACAGAGTTTTGGAAGTCCTAGCCTCAGCAATCACACAACAAAATGAAATAAAAGCCGTCCAAATTGGCAAGGAAGTCAAACTTTCACTCTTTGCAGATGACATGATACTCTACCTCGAAAACCTGAAAGACTCCACCAAAACACTGCTACAACTGATACAGGAATTGAGGAAAGTCACAGGATATAAAATCAATGTACAGAAATGGGTTGCATTTCTATACACCAATAATGAAGCAACAGAAAGAGATATCAAGGAATCGATCCCATTTATCAGTGCACCAAACAGAAAATACCTAGAAATAAACCTAATCGAAGAGGTAAAAGATCTGTATGCTGAACACTATAGAAAACTTATGAAAGAAACTGAAGAAGACGCAAAGAAATCGAAATCTATTCCATGCTAATGGAATGCAAGAACATCTACTGTTAAAATGTCAATACTACCCAAGCAATCTACACATTCTATGCAACCCCAATCAAAATAGCACCCACATTCCTCACAGAGTTCTCACACAAAAACCCTACAATTTGTACAGAACCACAAAAGACACAGAATACCCAAAGTTATGCTGAAAAAGAAAACCAGAGGGGCACCTGGGTGGCTCAGTCAGTTAAGCGTCCGACGTCGGCACAGGTCATGATCTCACGGTTCGTGGGTTGGAGCCGAATGTTGGGCTCTGTGCTGACAGCTAGCTCAGAGTCTGGAGCCTGCTTTGGATTCTGTGTCTCCCACTCTCTATGACCTACCTCTGCTCACGTTCTCTCTCTCCTCTCTTCTCTCTCTCTCTGGCTCTCCCTCCCTCCCTCCCTTCTTCCCTCTCTCCCTCCCTGCCTCCCTCCCTGCCTCCCTCTCTGAAATCAATAAAACATTAAAAGAAGAAAGAAAGGAAAAGAAAACCAAAGTGGGAGGCATCACAATCCTGGACTTTCACCTGGACTACACAAAGCTGTAAAAATCAAGATGCATGGTACTGTTCCAAACACACAGACCAAAGGAATACAACAGTGAACTCAGAAATGGACTCACAGATTTATGGGCAACGAACCTTCGACCAAGCAGGAAAGAGTATCCAATGGAAAAAAGGCAATCTCTTCAGCTACTTGTGATGGGAGAACTGGACAGCCACATACAGAAGAATGAAACGGGACCACTTCCTTACCCCACACACAAAAAGAACTTCAAATGTGTCAAAGACCTAATTGTGACACAGGAAGCCAGAAAAATCCTTGAGGAAAAAACAAGCAACAACCTCTCTGACCTCGGCTGCACCAGTTTCTTACTTGACATGTCTCCGAAGACAAGGGAAATAAAAGCAAAACTGAACTGGGACCTCGTCAAGATAAAAAGCATCCACATGGCAAAGGAGACAATCAACGAAACTAAAAGACAACCGACAGAATGGAAGACGATACTTGCAAATGACATATCAGATCAAGGGTTAGTAGGAAAAATCGATACAAACTTACCAAACACAACACTCCAAAAATAAATAAGTGAAGAAGTGGGCAGAAGACATGAAGAGACACTTTTCCAAAGACACATTCAGATGGCCAACAGACACATCAAGAGATGCTCAACAGCACTCATCCTCAGGGAAATAGAAATCAACACCCCACCGAGATACCCCCTCAACCAGTCGGAGTGGCTACAATGAACATCTCAGGAAATAACACATGTCGGCGAGGATGTGGAGAAACGGGAACCCTCTTGCACTGTTGCTGGGCATGGGAACTGGTGCACGCCCTCTGGAAAACAGTGTGGAGGTTCCTCAGAAACGGAAAAATAGAATAACCCTACACCCCAATGATAGCACTATTAGGAATTTCTCCAAAGGATACAGGAGTGCTGATCTGTAGGGGCACATGTCTCCCAACGTTTATCGCGCTTCAATCAACAAGAGCCAAATTACGGAAACAGCCCAAATGTCCATCAACTGACGAATGATCAAGAAGATGTGGTTTATCGATACAATGGACTACTACTTGCAATGAAAAAGAATGGAGTCTTGCCATTTGCAACACTGTGGATGGAACTTCAGGGTATTACACTAAGTGAAATAAGTCAGTCAAGAGAAAGCTCTCCCATGTTTTCACTCATATGTGAAGTTGAGAAATGTAACAGAAGACCCTAGGGGAAGGGAAAGAAAAAAATAGTTACAAATACAGAGGGAGGCACACCATGAGAGACTCTTAAATACAGAGAACAAACTGAGGATTGATGGCGGTGGGGAAAACAGGAAATAGGCACTGAGGAGGGCACTTGCTGGAATGAGCATTGGGGTTCTATGCAAGGGATGAATCAGGGGAATCTCCTCCTGAAGCAGCGACTACACTGTCTATACACTGTATGTGAGCTAACTTGACAATAAATTGTAAACACATTGAAATAAATGGTAAATAAATATTAATCATCATAAAACCAGTGGAGGGGCACCAGGATGGCTCACTTAGTTAAGCCTCTGACGTTAGCTCAGGCCATGACCTCTTGGTTCACGAGTTCAAGCCCCGCATCAGGCTCACTGCTGCCAGCGCACAGCTTGCTTTGGACCTCTGTCCCCCTTTCTATACCTCTCCCCTTCTTGCTCACTTTCTCACTCTAAAAACTAAGTAAACATTAAAAAATATTTTTAAAATATAAAAATAAAAAACAGTACTAAATGCAGTGGAAAAACATGGGATTCAATATTTCAAGTTTATCTTTCAACATTACTTTTAAAGATGTAAAATACATTTTACTAATATAGACAAATATTCATTACTGAAATGAAGGACATTAAGGTCAATAAAAAGATTGACCCGTAATATATCAATTCAAGATTAAGAATACTCCTTTGTAAAAATTACTCCTGGGGTGCCTGGGTGGCTCAGGCACTTGAGCATCCATCTCTGGGTTTCAGCTCCTGTCATGATGCATCCCAAGGTCGTGGGATCAAGCCCTACGTCAGGCTCCACACTAAGCATGGACTTGGCTTAAAATTCATATTCTCTCTTTCTCTCTCTCAAAAATAAACATTAACAAAATAATAAAACAAATAATAAAACTCTTAAAGGACAAGATTCCAATTACAGAAGAGAAATATAGGATTATAGAATTTTGAGCCATTTCTAGGTACTACCATGATCTATAAAGAAAATGTAAGACTCAATTTTAAAATTCACACAGATGTCTTATTGTACTCTCGAGGTATATGAATAGCTCTAATTTCTTATGTACACCATAAAGGATGGTAGTTAAGGACGTGAGAAAGAATTTCTCATGAAGGGACTAATACAATGATGATCATCCAATTTCAAGATTGGAAAGTCTCCAAATACACATAGGATTATCAAAGAGGACTCAAACTTCACAGGAGGACAGAAGAAAGGGACGAAAAATAAATCAACTTACTTGTATTTCTGAGTGTTAGATACGAAAGAATTTACATGTGAAACTGGACAACTATGAATACTAAAGTCTCCTGAGAAGAATATAAACTGTATCTTGGGCTGCCTGGGTGGCTCATTTGGCTAAGCATCTGACTATGGTTCAGGTCATGATCTCATGATTCATGAGCCCCATGTCAGGCTCTGTGCTGACAGCTCAGAGCCTGGAGCCTACTTCAGGGTCTGTGTTCTCCCTCTCTCTCTGCCCTTCCCCCACTAATGCTCCATCACTCTCAAAAATTAATAACTTTTAATGTAGCTATTGCTGGAGATATTCATGTAAGTAAAAATCATCTTCTAGAACTCATTTTGTACATTTTATTGGCAATCTTTCCTGCCTTATGACTTTATCATGACAAAGAGTTCCTACTAGAAAACAACATAAAATTTTTGAGTTAATTCATTTCACATGCATGATGATTTATATATGCAGATACTTATTAAAACAAGAGGGGTACCTGGGTGTCTCTCCTGGTTAAACATCCAACTTGATTTTGCCTAAGGCTACTCAAGCTCTATGTCAGGCTCTACACTGACAGCACAACCTTCTCTCTCTGCCTGCCTCTCTCTTTCTCTCTCTCTCTCTCAAAATATATAAACATTTAAAACATTAAAATTAAAACAATAAGTCAGAATGAAGATAAATTTTATATATATATGTATTTTTTTTTTACAAATAGTTTATGTCAAACTGTTTTCCATATAACATCCAGTGCTCATCCCCACAAGTGCCCCCCTCCATGCCCATCTCCCTCCTCACCCCCCACACCCATCAGTCCTCAGTTTTTCTCAGCATTCAAGAGTCTCTTATGGTCTGCCTCGCTCCCTTTCCCCCTCCATTTCCCCCCTTCTTCTCCCCCATGGTCGTCCGTTAACTTCCTCCTGATCCTCCTATATGTGCAGCTTCTTACTTGACACATCCCCAAAAGCAAGGGAATCAAGAGCAAAACTAAACCATTGGGACCTCATCAAGATGAAAAGCTTCTGCACGGCAAAGGAAACAATCCACGAAACTAATAGGCAACCAACGGAATGGGAAAAGATAGTTGCAAATGACATATCAGATAAAGGGTTAACATCCAAAATCTATGAGGAACTCACCAAAGTCTACACCCAACAAACAAACCACCCAGTAAAGAAATGGGCAGAAGATATGAACAGACACTTCTCCAAAGAGGACATCACGATGGCCAACAGACACATGAAACGATGCTCAGCATCCCTCCTCATCAGGGAAATACAAATCAAAACCACACTGAGATACCATCTCACGTCAGTCAGAGTGGCTAAAATGAGCCAATCAGAGGACTCTAGATGCTGGCGAGGATGTGGAGAAATAGCACCCCCCTACACTGTTGGTGGGAATGGAAACTGGTGCAGCTCCTCTGCAAAACAGTGTGGAGGTTCCTCAAAAAATTAACACTAGAACTTCCCTATGACCCAGCAATAGCACTGCTAGGAATGTACCCAATTGATATAGAAACGCTGATGCATAGGAGCACATGGACCCCAATGTTCATAGCAGCACTCTCCACAACAGCCAAACCATGGAAAGAGCCTAAGTGTTCATCAACGGACAAATGGATCAAGAAGATGTGGTTTATCTATACGATGGAATAGTACATGACACTGAGAAAGAATGAACTCTGGCCATGTGTGGCAACATGGATGGACCTTGAGGGTGTTATGCTGAGCAAAATAAGTCAGGCAGAGAAGGTCAAATATCATATGTTTGAATGTATATATATATATATTTCTTTTTTAAGAGTGTTGCAGCTTAAGTAACACCTGGATGGCTCAGTCGCTTAAGCCTCCGACTCTGATTTGGACTCAGGTTGTCACCTCTCAGTGTGTGAATGTGAGCTCTGCATCGAGCTCTGTGCTGACAATGAAGAGCCTGTTTGGGATTCTCTCTCTATCCCCTCTCTCTCTGCCCCTACCCTGCTTGCTCTCTCTCGCAAAATAAATAAACTTAAAAAAAAAGGAGTGTTGCAGCTTAAAATTTATTGTTTCATTTAATTCATAAAGAACCTTATTCAAATCATCAGAAATCTTAATTAATGGAAAGGATAAACATTCATTTTCTCTCTTTATTCTCAAAAAGACCTAAAATATACCAAGAGAACACCACACAGTTAGTGAAGGTAGAAACCACAGGAAAAACACTAGCCAACAATTGAAAATTCAGAAGAAATCTGGTAAACACAGGTTTTGCTAAATTAAGTATAAGATACCATCCTTTATTAAACTTCAAAGGAAGGATAAACTTTTCTTCCCGTTCTCCACAAAAATCAGCTGGAAGTCATTTGCAAGAGTCGAAGCATTTTTGGTGTTTTACTACCTGGCTTTCTTTCCCCATATTTTATGATGGAAAGGGTATCTGCTCTCCCTTAATCCCACAACTGCTATTGTGTTTTTATACTAATTGCTCTCAAGGCTTCATGCTTTCATCTTACCCCCCTCCCTCTGAAATGAATTCTTCCCCTTCAGCCCCCTCCTCATCTTCCTATTCATCTGGCTGTTCTTTCCAGTCGCCTTCTAATCCTTCGCTTCCCTAATGGCATACCTAAGCATCGTTTACTCCCACCAACCTTTACACATCTAGTCCTGTACCCTTCTCTCTGTTGTTAGTACACTGTTTTCTATTATGATCTTGAGGACTTCCACTTCTTCCTAAGATCCTTTTCACCATTATAAGGATCAAAAAGGATGCTATGGGGGAGGGGAAGGATAGAAGAAAACAACTTACCTCAGAAAGACCAAGGACAGCTGAAGGCGAGAGAGAAGGTTTCTCAAGAGACACAGATGACGGAAAAGCAGGATGAGAACAGTCATAATCTCTGACTGGTGGTTTGGAAAGAGTTTCTGCCACATCTTCACGTTTAGAATCAGAATTCTTGTCCTCGGGTATCACAGTGCCACATTTTGTTTCTGCTTCATAGAAAACAAAGTAAAGAGTACGTGAAAATATCCGTAATTTGAAATTCGTGAGTAACACAAGAATGGACAAGAATTAGGGGATAATACAAGTCTTCAAATAGCTTACTGTTTTTCATGGGTTGCTGAGAAGCAAGCATTAGCTCTCTTGGATTTGGTTTCGGGACATTCTAGAAAAAATTAATAGCTTTAAGAATCCTAAGTGTCAAATTTGATAAAACAATCATAATATCCACCATGATGACCAAATGAGCCCCATGACACAGGGAACACAGGCTTTGGAATCATTCAAATGTACATTCAAATCTCAGTTCTGCCATTTACTATTCCCAGTCTACGTGGACGCACGGGGTGAGGATTACGGGAGATTTCATGGGTAGCCTCAACATGTTACTCTCCTTACCTGTAACTCATTAGTGTACAAATACTTTACCAAAATAACCAAAAAGAAAAATTTATCCCCGGGTAATTGAAAACATATTGAAAAAACACACACGAAGAAATTTACATTGTTTCCTTTTGAAAGAGTTGCATAATTTATATTTCCATGAATTATCTCTCATAAAAGAAAATATAAAAACTTACTAGTTAGTACTATCACATGTAGGTAAGTTGGGAATCGTAAACAGTTAAGTTGCTTCTGTTTGTCAAAACACGGAAGACAAAAATGACTGTTTCAATGAGCTCCTTCTGGGGTGCCTGGGTGGCTCCGTCAGTAAAGTGACCGACTTTGGAGTTCAGCTGAGTTCATGATGTCTCCCAGTAAGTGGGCTTCAAGCCCCATGCTGGGCTCTGGGGTGACAGCACAGAGCGTCCTTGGGATTCTCTTCCTCCCCCTCTCTCTGACCCTCCCTACTAGCACTAGCTCATTCTCTCTCTCTCCAAAAGAAATAAAAACATTACAAAAAGATTCAGTTCAGCTCCTTCCAAGAAACGAAAAGGGAGTAATAAACTTTGTGAGGCAATGATTCATGGATGAAAACCATACACAGACAATAGAATGCCATAACCAATGGCAATATGCTGACAATGGAGCCAGAAAGAGAGGTACTAAAAGAACAGAACTAAAGAAATGTTTTCTGCAAGGAAAAATTAGGGTAGGGGGAATCCACTAAGAAAAGCACCGTGGAGGGCACCTGGCTGGCTCAGTCAGTTAAGTGTCCAACTTCAGCTTAGGTCAAGATCTCGCAGTTTGTGGGTTTGTTGGGCTCTGTGTTGACAGCTCAGAGTCTGGAGCCTGCTTTGGCTTCTGTGTTTCCCTAGGTCGCTGCCTCTACTCTGGTTGCACTTTGTCTCTCTCTCTCTCTCTCTCAAAAATAAATAAATATTTATTTATTTGTGTGTGAGACAGAGAGAGAGAGAGAGAGACAGAGACAGAGACAGAGAGAGAGAGAGGGAGAGAGAGAGGGAGAGAGAGGGAGAGAGAGAGAGAGGCGAGGGAGAGAGAGAGAATGTCCTTCCCTGGGTGTGTGTCTGTGCATGTGACGGGGCCCGGCTCTCTTGTCCCAGCACCAGGTCCTGGTGTCGGGGAGGTGGGGTGGGTGGCGTGGGCAAGGCCGATGGTGTTGTGTGGTGGCGCTGGTGGCTCCGGCGTGGGTTTGAGTCTGGTGGGGCAGACGGAAGGAAAGGAAGGCCAGGACGGAAGGCGGCTCTAGCCCTAGGGCTGCGGCGGAGGGGGGCGCTGAGAATCAGGCCGGCCGCCCCGGCGGGCACCCACTTCCCAGTGAGCAGCCCGACTGCGGCGGACGCGGACGGACAGACCTATGGACGGACGTGGGGCGGGGTGGGGCCGAGCCGGGCCGGGCCGAGCCTGAAAGAGTCCCGGGATTGAAGGGAGCCGGGCGGTTGGCGCGGCGTCCGCCACCCCGGGCCCGCGGCGGGAGGCCGGAGGCGGCGGGAGGCAGGCCGGCAGGTGCAGGGCTGAAGAGCAGTGACAGGCGCTGGGCTCGGGAGGCGTGGCGCAGGCTCTTGAGGCGCCCAGCGGCAGCCGCCGGCGTCTACGGCCATACCACCCTGAACGCGCCCGATCTCGTCTGATCTCGGAAGCTAAGCAGGGTCGGGCCTGGTTAGTACTTGGATGGGAGACCGCCTGGGAATACCGGGTGCTGTAGGCTTTTTGGCCTTTGGCCTTTGGCCTCCTCGACCTCTCCTTTGGCGGCGCCCTCCCCCCCTCCCCAGGGAGCGCGCCAGCTGCCAAACACACCCCTGCCCCTGCTCCCTCGCCCCTCCCCGACCAGCTGCTGGGGCCGGGCCTGCCCAGCAGAGCCCACCACCGCGTCTCACAAGGGCCCCGCTCCCTGGCCACATGCCCCTGCACGGGCTGGAGCCCACAGCCCAGCTTTTCAACCTCGCTGCCCCTCCTGCTGCCACCCCACCCACACCCGCACGGAGGGTGCGGCCGCCGCACCAAGGACATGCCGTTCCTCCCCACGGACCCCCGTCCCTTTGTCCCGGGCCGCGGTGTCCACGCTCCTCCGCGCGCGCACAGGACGCCAGAAGGCCCCCCGGGCCCGGGCCCACAGCCCAGGGCGAGGCTGCCACACCAGGACCGGGGACGACTGGCACAAAGGCCAGAAGAGCCGGAAGGAACGGAGGGAGAATCCGACGAAGGAATCTCTCACACCGGAGGAATGATGAGCTCGGGTTTTGATGCCGAGCTCTCCGAAAGAACCCTGCGGAGAGCGCATCATTCCACTATCGTCATCTTACTGCGAGTGATTAGGGCCGGAAACGCAGCCAGAGAACAATGACGGAGGTGCAGTCGTGCGCTCCAGCCTCCGAAACCTTTCTCGGCAGAACCCTGGTTAAGCTCTGTTTCACCAAGTCTTTTCCCTGAGTTGGTGACGTGTAGAAAGCCCATAGTGTTTGTAAACAGATGCTGAGTATAATAAGGGAAGTTTAGGTTGCTCACTTTCGTTAAAAAAAAAAAAAAAAAAACTTTCGTAGAATTCATCCGTCACGTGTATCAAAACAAGTGTAGTATTCTTTGAAAGCACAGGCCTGGAATTATATCTTGAGTGCTGTTTACTTAACTCTGTTCAAGGACACTGTGGGGCATTCATCATTTAACTACCCATATGATTTTCTTGCTTAGGAATTATTTGAAACAGATGCTAAGACCAATGTAGGAAGGGCAGGGTGCTCTATTCCATGAAACAACACTGTGGAATGCATCATTCAGTTATCATGCTGTTGCTCTAAGTTTCATGATGTTGGTAATGTTTGAAAACTCATGGATGGAAGATCACCCAGGCGTTATGTACTCAGCCGTTAGAATAAATGTGTAGTGAACCCAAGATTCAACTAATTTCATGATTCCCCCTAACAATAGTGTTAGAATCCAGATTCAGAGTCCTTTGTGGGAAGTGCAGAATGCTCCACTCTCTAAACAACACTGTGCGGAACGTATCATTCAGTTATAGTCCTGTTTCACTTTGTGAGTAGTGTTGTAAACACATACACGGAAGTGTAAAGCAGTGTTGTATACCCCGCTCTGTGAAAGAACACTGCAGGGAACGCATAATTTCACTAACCTCTAGTATCACTATGTCAATGGTGTTAGATAACAGATTCAGAATGCTGCCATCTGTGAAAGAGTACTGTGCGGCATGCACCATTCAGCTCCTGTGTTGTTTGACTAAGTCGGCAATGTTTGTCCATACATGCATGCAAGGATAAGCTGTTATCTACTAAAGTCTGAATAAACATGGTGGGAAACGTGTCAGCGAACTAATTTCTTCTGTCTCGATTTTCGTAGCCTTTGAAAACGCATACAGAGACCAATGGAGGAAGTCCAATGGGGCTCAACTGTGAAACAACACTCTGCAATGCATCATCTGTGAGTTACTAGATTGTTTCACGAAGCTTCTGATGTTTGAAAACACATGCATGGATGCATAAGTTAAGTGGTAGGTACTCAACCTAGTGCATGAACACTGTAGGTAAGGCAAAATTCAACTAACGTCATGTTTCACTTTGCTAGTATTGTTAGAATCCAGTTGCAGAGAACAACGAGTGAAGAGCGCTGTACTAAACTCTGAGAGGAACAACACGGTACGGAAAACATCATTCAGTTACCATGTTGTTTCACTAAGTTAGTCATCTTTTAAAACACAAGCATTGAAATTTTAAGGAAGCGTCATCTACATACTCTGTGCATAAAGTAAGTGTTATATGCTTACTCTGTGCAAGACAACAGTGGGGAATGCATCATTCAGCGAAGGTCATGTTACAAGTGTCAGAATCATAGTGGACTTTGAGGGAACTGTAGAGCTCTCAACTCTGTGATACAACACTGTGAAAAAAGCAGCATTCCGGTACTGTTTGCTTCACTAAGTCTGTAACGTTTGACAACACATGCATGGGTTTCTAAAGTCACGGTTGTGTACTCAACTCTGTGAGTGAACACTCTGGGGAAGCCTCATTCAAGTAAGGTTCTGTTTACACCATGTTAGTAGTGTTAGAATACACATGCGGACACCTATGAGGGAAGTGCAGAACGCTCTACTCTGAAACACTGTGAGGAATGCAGTATTCGGGACCTGGTTGTTTCACTAAATAAGCTATGTTGGAAGACTCGTGCGTTTAAGAATAAGCTAGTTGTTATATAATCAAGTCTGTGGAGGATCACTGTGGGGCAGACCTCATTCAACTAACGCCATGATTCACTGTTTTCATAGCGTCAGAATACACTTGTGGAGACAAATATGGGAAGGGCACCGTGCTCAATCTGAGAAACTACGCTACGAGGAATGGAGTTTTCAATTGCGTTTGTTTCACTACGTTGGTACTTTGGAACACTGGCATGCAATGTGAGTTACTTAATGTAACATTAAGTGTTACGTTCTCAGCTCGGTGCATGAGCACTGTGGGGAATGCCTCATTCAACTGAGGTCTTGTTTCACTATGTTGGTAATGTCGGTATAGAAATGCGGAGACCCGTGAGAGAAGTGCAGAATGCTCACCTCTGTGAAACAACATGGTGCGGATTGGAGCTGAATAGTGACCTGGTTGTTTCAGGACGTTGGTAATGTTTGGAAACTCATGCATGGAAGTAGAATCTAGGTGTTTTGTACTCACCTCTGAGAATCAAAGTGCAGTGAACCCATGATTCAACTAACTTCACGATTCACTATGTTAATCGTGTGACAATACTGATTGAGAGACCATTGAGGGAGGTGTAGAAGGCTCAACTCTGTAAAAGAACACTGTGCGTAATGGATCCTTCTGTTACAGTCTTGCTTCACTCCATTAGTCATATTTGTAAATACTTGCATGGAAGTATAAGGGAAGTGTTGTTTACGCAGCTCTGTGAAAGAACAGTGAGGGGAACGCATCATACCATGACCGACTCATTTCACTGTCAGTAGTGTTAGGTTACAGATGCAGATTGCTCGCCTCTGTGAAAGAACACCGTGTGGCATGGAGCATTCAGTTATTGTGTTGTTTCACTAAGCTGACAATGTTTGTAAACACATTCATGAAGTATAAATACGAAAGTCTGAATGAACCCAGTGGGGAACCCATCACTCAATGAATTTCTTATGTCTCTATGTTCATCCTGTTTGAAAACACATCGAGAGACAAATGTATGTGGTAAAATTGGGCTCCTTTGTGAAGCAACACTCTGCGTAACGCACCACCAATAAGTTACGAGGTTGTTTCACTAAGTTGGTGATGTTTGAAAACACGTGCATGGATGCACTATCTAAGTGGTATCTACTCAACCGAGTGCAGGAACAACGTAGGGAATGCATCATTCAACTCACGTCATATTTCACCATGTTACTATTTTTCGAATCCAGTTGCAGAGACCAAGGAAGGAGGTGTGCTGTGCTAAAGTCTGAGGGAAAACACCGTGGATTCATTCAGGTACCATGTTCTCACACTAAGTCATTTTTGAAAACATAAACACGGAAATATTAAAGCAAGTGTTATCTACTTACTCTGTGCCAGAAAACCGTGGGGACTGCATCATTCAGCTAACGTCGTGTTAGAAGTATCCTATGTGTGCACGTATAGGAGGATTAGGAGGCACTTAACAGAGGACCAAGGGGGAGAAGAAGGACGGAACCGGTGGGGGCAAGGGAGAGAGGCGAACCATGAGACACTCTTGAATGCTGACAAAAACTGAGCACTGATGGGCATGGAGGAGGACACTTGTGGGGATGAGCACTGGGTGTTATGTGGAAACTAATTGGACAATAAACTATTTGTAAAAAATAAAAATAGAAAAAAGGAATAAAAGAAAAGAAAAGAAAAGAAAGAAGTATCCGAATCACACCAGAGAAGTTTGAGGGAAGTGCAGAGCGCTCACTTTGAAACAACACTGTGCAGAAAGCAGTATTCAAGTACAGTCTTTTTTCATCAAGTTAGTAATGTTTGACAACACACTCATGAATGTATAAGGTTAGTGTTGTGTAGTCAAGTCTGCCAGTGAACACTCTGGGGGTCGCCTCATTCAAGTAAGGTCTTACTTTCACTATGTTAGTAGTGTTAGAATACACATACCGATACACATGCCGAGACCTATGAGGAAAGTGCAGAAGGCTCAACTCTGAAAAAACACTGTGAGGAATGTAGAATTCAGTGATCTCGTTGTTTCACAACGTTAGTAATGATTGAAAACTCATGCGTAGAGGTAGAAGCTAAGAGTTTTGCACTCACCTCTGAAAATAAAAGTGTGGTGAACGCATGATTCCACTAACTTCATGATTTACTATGTTAATGGTGTAGAATACCGATTCAGAGACCTATGAGGGAAGTGCAGAATGCTCCACTCTCTAAACAACACTGTGCGCAATGTATCATTCAGTTATAGTCCTGTTTCACTTTGTTAGTAGTGTTGTAAACACATACATGGAAGTATAAAGCAGTGTTGTATACCCCGCTCTGTGAAAGAACACTGCAGGGAACGCATAATTTCACTAACCTCTAGTATCACTATGTCAATGGTGTTAGATTACAGATTCAGAATGCTGACATCTGTGAAAGAGGACTGTGCGGCATCCACCATTCAGCTCCTGTGTTGTTTGACTAAGTTGGCAACGTTTGTCCATACATGCATGGAAGTATAAGCTGTTTAACTACTAAAGTCTGAATAAACATGGTGGGAAACGTGTCAGCGACCTATTTCTTCTGTCTCGATTTTCGTAGCCTTTGAAAACGCATACGGAGACCAATGGAGGAAGTCCAATGGGGCTCAACTGTGAAACAACACTCTGTGCAATGCATCATCTGTGAGTTCCTAGATTGTTTCACGAAGCTTCTGATGTTTGAAAACACATGCATGGATGCATAAGTTAAGTGGTAGGTACCCAACCTAGTGCATGAACACTGTAGGTAAGGCAAAATTCAACTAACGTCATGTTTCACTTTGCTAGTATTGTTAGAATCCAGTTGCAGAGAACGAGTGAAGAGCGCTGTACTAAACTCTGAGAGGAACAACACGGTACGGAAAACATCATTCAGTTACCATGTTGTTTCACTAAGTTAGTCATCTTTTAAAACACAAGCATTGAAATTTTAAGGAAGCGTCATCTACTTACTCTGTGCATAAAGTAAGTGTTATATACTTACTCTGTGCAAGACAACAGTGGGGAATGCATCATTCAGCGAAGGTCATGTTACAAGTGTCAGAATCATAGTGAACTTTGAGGGAACCGTAGAGCACTCAACTTTGTGATACAACACTGTGAAAAAAGCAGCATTCCGGTACTGTTTGCTTTACTAAGTCCGTAATGTTTGACAACACATGCATGGGTTTCTAAAGTCACGGTTGTGTACTCAACTCTGTGAATGAACACTCTGGGGAAGCCTCATTCAAGTAAGGTTCTGTTTACACCATGTTAGTAGTGTTAGAATACACATGCGGACACATATGAGGAAAGTGCTGAAGGCTCAACTCTGAAAAAACACTGTGCGGAATGTAGAATTCAGTGATCTCGTTGTTTCACAACGTTAGTAATGATTGAAAACTCATGCGTAGAAGTAGAAGCTAAGAGTTTTGCACTCACCTCTGAAAATGAAAGTGTGGTGAACGCGTGATTCCACTAACTTCATGATTTACTGTGTTAATACTGTAGAATACCGATTCAGAGACCTATGAGGGAAGTGCAGAATGCTCCACTCTCTAAACACCACTGTGCGGAATGTATCATTCAGTTATAGTCCTGTTTCACTTTGTTAGTAGTGTTGTAAACACATACATGGAAGTATAAAGCAGTGTTGTATACCCCGCTCTGTGAAAGAACACTGCAGGGAACGCATAATTTCAGTAACCTCTAGTATCACTATGTCAATGGTGTTAGATTACAGATTCAGAATGCTGACATCTGTGAAAGAGTACTGTGCAGCATCCACCATTCAGCTCCTGTGTTGTTTGACTAAGTTGGCAACGTTTGTCCATACATGCATGGAAGTATAAGCTGTTAATTACTAAATCCTGAATAAACATGGTGGGAAACGTGTCACCGAACTAATTTCTTCTGTCTCGATTTTCGTAGCCTTTGAAAACGCATACGGAGACCAATGGAGGAAGTCCAATGGGGCTCAACTGTGAAACAACACTCTGTGCAATGCATCATCTGTGAGTTCCTAAATTGTTTCACGAAGCTTCTGATGTTTGAAAACACATGCATGGATGCATAAGTTAAGTGGTAGGTACTCAACCTAGTGCATGAACACTGTAGGTAAGGCAAAATTCAACTAACGTCATGTTTCCTTTTGCTAGTAGTGTTAGAATCCAGTTGCAGAGAACAACGAGTGAAGAGCGCTGTACTAAACTCTGAGAGGAACAACACGGTACGGAAAACATCATTCAGTTACCATGTTGTTTCACTAAGTTAGTCATCTTTTAAAACACAAGCATTGAAATTTTAAGGAAGCGTTATCTACTTACTCTGTGCATAAAGTAAGTGTTATATACTTACTCTGTGCAAGACAACAGTGGGGAATGCATCATTCAGCTAAGGTCATGTTACAAGTGTCAGAATCATAGTGAACTTTGAGGGAACTGTAGAGCTCTCAACTCTGTGATACAACATTGTGAAAAAAGCAGCATTCCGGTACTGTTTGCTTCACTAAGTCCGTAATGTTTGACAACACATGCATGGGTTTCTAAAGTCACGGTTGTGTACTCAACTCTGTGAATGAACACTCTGGGGAAGCTTCGTTCAAGTAAGGTTCCGTTTACACCATGTTAGTAGTGTTAGAATACACATGCGGACACCTATGAGGGAAGTGCAGAATGCTTTACTCTGAAACACTGTGAGGAATGCAGTATTCGGGACCTGGTCGTTTCACTAAATAAGCTATGTTGGAAGACTCGTGCGTTTAAGAATAAGCTAGTTGTTATATAATCAAGCCTGTGAAGGATCACTGTGGGGCAGACCTCATTCAACTAACGCCATGATTCACTGTTTTCATAGTGTCCGAATACACTTGTGGAGACAAATATGGGAAGGGCACCGTGCTCAATCTGAGAAACTACGCTGTGAGGAATGGAGTTTTCAATTGCGTTTGTTTCACTACGTTGGTACTTTGGAACACTGGCATGCAATGTGAGTTACTTAATGTTACATTAAGTGTTACATTCTCGGCTCGGTGCATGAGCACTGTGGGGAATGCCTCATTCAACTGAGGTCTTGTTTCACTATGTTGGTAATGTCGGTATAGAAATGCGGAGACCCGTGAGAGAAGTGCAGAATGCTCAACTCTGTGAAACAACATGGTGCGGATTGGAGCTGAATAGTGACCTGGTTGTTGCACGACGTTGGTAATGTTTGAAAACTCATGCATGGAAGTAGAATCTAGGTGTTTTGTACGCACCTCTGAGAATCAAAGTGCAGTGAACCCATGATTCAACTAACTTCACGATTCACTACGTTAATAGTGTGACGATACTGATTGAGAGACCATTGAGGGAGGTGTAGAAGGCTCAACTCTGTAAAAGAACACTGTGCGTAATGGATGCTTCTGTTACAGTCTTGCTTCACTCCATTAGTCATATTTGTAAATACTTGCATGGAAGTATAAGGGAAGTGTTGTTTACGCAGCTCTGTGAAAGAACAGTGAGGGGAACGCATCATACCATGACCGACTCATTTCACTGTCAGTAGTGTTAGGTTACAGATGCAGATTACTCACCTTTGTGAAAGAACACTGTGTGGCATGGAGCATTCAGTTATTGTGTTGTTTCACTAAGCTGACAATGTTTGTAAAAACATTCATGAAATATAAATACGAAACTCTGAATGAACACTGTGGGGAACGCATCACTCAATGAATTTCTTATGTCTGTATGTTCGTCCTGTTTGAAAACACATAGAGAGACAAATGGATGTAGTAAAATGGGCTCCTATGTGAAGCAACATTCTACCGAACGCACCACCAATAAGTTACGAGGCTGTTGCACTAAGTTGCTGATGTTTGAAAACACGTGCATGGATGCATAACCTAAGTGGTATCTACTCAACCGAGTGCAGGAACAACGTAGGGAATGCATCATTCAACTCACGTCATATTTCACCATGTTACTATTTTTCGAATCCAGTTGCAGAGACCAAGGAAGGAGGTGTGCTGTGCTAAACTCTGAGGAAAAACACCGTTGATTCATTCAGGTACCATGTAGGTAAGTTGGGAATTGTAAACAGTTAAGTTGCTTCTGTTTGTCAAAACACGGAAGACAAAAATGACTGTTTCAATGAGCTCCTTCTGGGGTGCCTGGGTGGCTCCGTCAGTAAAGTGACCGACTTTGGAGTTCAGCTGAGTTCATGATGTCTCCCAGTAAGTGGGCTTCAAGCCCCATGCTGGGCTCTGGGCTTACAGCACAAAGCGTCCCTGGGATTCTCTTCCTCCCCCTCTTTCTGTCCCTCCCTACTAGCACTAGCTCATTCTCTCTCTCTCCAAAAGAAGTAAAAACATTACAAAAAGATTCAGTTCAGCTCCTTCCAAGAAACGAAAAGGGAGTAATCAACTTTGTGAGGCAATGATACATGGATGAAAACCATACACAGACAATAGAATGCCATAACCAATGGCAATATGCTGACAATGGAGCCAGAAAGAGAGGTACTAAAAGAACAGAACTAAAGAAATGTTTTCTGCAAGGAAAAATTAGGGTAGGGGGAAACCACTAAGAAAAGCACCGCGGAGGGCACCTGGCTGGCTCAGTCAGTTAAGTGTCCAACTTCAGCTTAGGTCAAGATCTCGCAGTTTGTGGGTTTGTGGGTTTGTTGGGCTCTGTGTTGACACCTCAGAGTCTGGAGCCTGCTTTGGCTTCTGTGTTTCCCTAGGTCGCTGCCTCTACTCTGCTTGCACTTTCTCTCTCTCTCTCTCTCTCTCTCAAAAATAAATAAATATTTTAAAAAACAATCAATTTCAAGAAAAACATGGGGGGGGAAGAGGAAAAAAGAAAAAAGACCTGACCAATTAATCAAGCATGAGCTTAAGACAAGGAAAAAAAAGAAATATGTGAGCAAAATAAGGTATGTTGAAAAAGAAAATATATATACATATGTATGTATATATATATATAAGTATCTTTAGGGATATACTATGAACAAGAGTCTCTTCGAAATTTTATTAATTATATACTATATTAGATACATAATACAGAGGCATTCATTCATAGTATATACATAATAATACCGACTTTTATCACTCTACAGTTATCTGTTTATAAATACTGTAATGAAGAATTTAATTTGTTCACTGTAAAATAAATACTTCAATTAGTGGTCATGTATCACTCCTAAAAGCTATAAATTATTGCTAGACGAACAAAAACCAGAAAGAGACATGTTCCTAACACATCAACTTTGAATATAGAAAAAGAACTGGTAACGAGAATTCTATGAAGACACTATACCACATTCAAAGGATGTATCTGATGGCACATAGATGGCTTTAGGAAAAAAAGCTGAGGAATTTTGATCTACAATTCTAAGTTCACAATTGGAGGATACTAACAAAGATACTATAACCTACTTTCTTATGGAACTCCTGATTTCCTCACTCTAATTCATTTGAGATTATAAATCCTAAACATTAAAGAGGAAAATACATTAAGCCCTACCTTTAAAATTCACATATTTAATTAGGATATATTATGCATTACTTCTAAATTCCGTTAGACAGAATTCCATTGCTCTCCTCGTTTATTCCCTTTCAAAAAATAGTCCATTGCTTCTTCCAAGCAAGACTTTCTTCTAGGTGCTCCAGGACGTACACAATTATGTTTCCTAACAGCCAGGAGCTTCTAATGATTTAGGGGCTTGCAAATGAATATTTAGATAAATACAAAATGTCTGAAACTTTAAAATTTAGAATCTGATACAAGGACTATGAGTAGATATTGTAAAAAACTCTAATATGGAAAACTTCTGACCTTGGAAATTTTACAACAGGGCTATGAAGAGCCTCTGCTTATAAAGCTGACTCCTACTTTAAGCCAAGTATGTATTCTTCAGTGAGATGCAGAATTTTAATGATATTCTTAGTGGAAGAATTTCAAAAATATAGTGAAATACTATATTTTTATTACTTTGTAATATAAATTTGGAGAAACAATTTAAATGTCTACATTTCTACTATGTCTAATATTATTTTATCCAAAATGTAGAACAAAGGATAGAGACAAAGGAAAGAAAACTATAGACTGTCATAATAAAAAGTGCCCAAGAAAAAAAACCTACAGTAGATAATTGGATCCACTAAAGGTTTCACTGATGCATGAGTATTATAAAAGTCAAATTACGGTACAATTTCAGACTCACAGGAAGAAATCTTATCCTTAACCGAATGTCATATTTCCTCCATTATGGGAGAGCTTTTCCCGATAGAATTTTCCTGTCATTAGAGAGTTTTCAGCCCATTGTTATATCAGCCTCTACCTCTGGTATTTACCAAAGTAAAACAAAACAACAAATTCCACTGGTCCTATTTCTAGAGAGTGGTTTCTTCTAGCTAACTTTCCATTACAAATATAAAAAGATAATAAACAGGCTGCTGTTAAGTTCGAAGAGCAAATAATATAGAAAACGAAATTGAGGGCAACAAAATTACTTTCACAAGAGAGTGCTTTACCTTGGCACCAAAACCGTAGTCTTCGCTATCTGATGTAGACCATGATTCATCCACATCAGATTTTTTGGAAAGCCTTTAGAGCAAAAATAGACAACAAAGGAAGTGCATTTATTAAAAAAAAATTAAGTTAGCTATTTGTTTATTAAATGAAGTCTCTTGATATTATTAACATTTGGCCGCTGTTTTTTAATTAAGATTATACTTTAATGTCAGTATCGTTAATATTCAGTGTTCTATCAGTTTCAGTTGTACAATAGAGTGATTCCGCAATGCCGTCCTCACGCAGTGTTCATCTTCACAAGTGCACTCCTTCATCCCCATCACCTATTTGCCCCTCCCACCACTCACCTCCCCTCTGGTAACCTTCTGTTTGTTCTCTGCAGTGAGGAAAGCCCGTTTCTTGCTTTGTCTCTCCCTTTCTTCCCTTTGGTCACTTGTTGTTTCTTAAACGCTACATGAGTAAAATCATATGGTATTTGTCTTTCTCTGACGTTACTTAGCATAGTACCCTCTAGCTCCATCCATGTCACTGAAAGTGGCAAGATTTCACTGTTTCGTGGTTGAATAAAATTTACTGTGTGTGTGTGTATACACACACATATACATACACACACACACATACACACACACACACACACATTTGTGACTTCTCCTCTATCCATTCATCAGTGGGCACTCGTGCTGGCCTTTGGAAAGAATGCGGCAGTAAACACAGGGGTGCCTGTATGCCACTGAATTCATGCCTTTGTAATTTTTTGATTAGTATCCAGGAGTGTAATCACTGGAACCTAAGAGAGCTCTAGTTTTAATTTTTTGAGGAACCTCCATACTCTTTTCCACAGTGGCTGCACCCATTTGTATTTCAACGGACAGTGCCAGAGGTTTCCTTTTTCTCCACATCCTCATGAACTCTTGCTTCTTGTGTTTGGAGTTTAGCCATTGTGACAGGTGTGAGGTGGTATCTCATTGTAGATTTGAGGAGTAAATTTTCATGTGTCTGTTGACCATCGGTATCTTGTCTTTGGGAACATGTCTGTCTATGTCTCCTGCTCATTCTTAAACTGGGCTTTTTTGTGGGGGAGGATGTGGAGTTGTATCAATTCTTTATACATTTTGGATACTAACCCTTTCCTGGAGCTGTCATTTGCAAATATGACAATCTCCCCTTCCATAGGTTGTCTTGTAGTTCTGATGGTTTCCTTCACTGTGCAAAAGCTTCTTATTTTGAGGTAGTCCCTATAGTCTATTTTTGCTTTATTTCCCTTGCCGGCGGAGACATACCGGGAACAATGTTGCTACAGCCGACGTCAGAGAAACGACTGCCTGTGCTGTCTTCAAGGATTTTTGTGGTTTCACGTCTCATATTTAGGTCTTTAATTCATTTTGAGTTTCTTTCTGTGTACGGTCAAGACACTGGTCCAGGGTCATTCTTTTGCATGTGGCTGTCCAGTTTCCCCGACATCATTTGTTGAAGAGACTGCGTCTTCTCCCCTGGATATTCTCTCCTTGTGGGGAACAGACTTACGAATCCGCCAGGCTTACACCAATGGGTTAACAAGGCATAGAGAGGGGCGCCTGGGTGGCTTAGTCGGTTAAGCGTCCAACTTTCGCTTGGGTCATGATCTCGCGGTTCGTGGGTTCGAGCCCCGCGTCGGGCTCTGTGCTGACTGCCAGCTCAGAGCGGGGAGCCTGTTTCGGAGTCTGTGTCTCCCTCTCTCTCTGACCCTCCCCTGCTCACGCTGTCTCTCTCTCTCCTAGAAATAAATAAAAATATTAAAAACATAAATAAATAAATAAAATAAAAACAAAAAGGCATAGAGAAATAAAGCCACAGTACGCTCACTCCCGAGTTTGGGTAAACATGATTGGTGCCTCGAGAATAGGAGGGTGCAAGGGCACCCTGAGAACAGGGTGGTGCATTGGCACGCCGAGAATAGGATGGTGCAAAGGCACCCCGAGAATAGGGAGGTGCTGAATACCAAAGATAGAGAGGGATGGGCAAAGGCCCAAGATAGGAACGGGAGCGAAGGCTCCCACTACAAAGGTATATGAGGGAAGCTAGATTAGACAGGCAGGGCAAAAGGGGCCCCCAATTTCGTATGATAGCAGAGAAGCTGCTTTCCCAGAAGAACAGGGCCAAGTTACGCAAAACAAGTAAATTGGACCATAGACCGCTGCGCTGCAGGCGAAGCAGCCCAGAGCTGACACGGTTAGCAAGAGCAAAGGTGTCTTGTTAACCCTGGGGTAATTTCCCATACCGGTCTTCTCCCCTAGGCTAGCTAAGACACACAGACAGGGCGCCTCCTATCTGCCGTTAATAACCATCTACCCATCTGCCCAGCGTCGGGATTTTCGTTTCTATTGACCCAAGCCCCAAACACTGTATATCTTCAAATGTCGCCCCCTTTCCCTCATGTCCATAAATTAATGGCTCACAGTTTCTTGGTCTTTTTGTGCATGCCCATCACGTTTGTAAGCCTTCTGATCACAATAAATACGCAGCAAGGACCCTTATTTGGGGTTCTTGTCTTTCCCGGACATTAGCCATTCTCTCCTTCCTGTTTTTAATCCTGCCTCCCGCTCTCTTGTGAAGAGAGATCTTTAGACCCAGAGTCTAAGACATTTCCTGTCTGTTCGAGATGAACGGGCCATACAGTTGTGCATTTACTTTTGGGTTTTCTGTTCTAGTCCGCTGATCCGTGGGACTATTGGTATGCCGATACCATCCTGTGGTGAATAGGACAGCTTCGTGCTAGAACCTGAAATCTGAAATTGTGATCCCTCCGGGTTTTTCTCTTTCAATATTGCTGTGGCCATTCAAGGTCTTTTGTGGTTCTGTACAAATTTGAGGATCGTATGTCTAGCTAAGTGAAAAATGCTGTTGGGATTCTGCTATGGATTGCATTAACTCTGTAGATTGCTTCGGGTAGCATAGACATTTTAAACATATGTATTCTTCTCATCTATGAGCACGCAATGTCTTTCTATTTCTTTGTGTCACCTTCCATTTCTTTCATCAGTGTTTTACAATTGCCAGAGTACAGGTCTTTCAAAATTGGGTCCCTGTTTTAAAAAAGCTTTTAGGGATCTATTGTGCCTCCACCTCTTCTCACCTGTGAAATATCCAATAAAGACCCCATCGTAGTTCCCATAACCAAGTGAGACAGGCAGGGAATTCTCTGAAATGTTTGAACATTAAATGTGTAAAAGTGACCACAATGACATACCACCTGACATCTGTCAGAAGGGTTCAACTTCAAAACACAAGAAACAACAAGTCTTGGTCAGGGAATAGGAAAAAACAGAACTCTTGTGCACTGGCAATGGCATGTAAACTGGTGTGGCCACTGTCAACAACAGTATGGAGGTTCCTCAAAAAATTAAAACTAGAATTCCCATATGATCCAGCAATTCCACTAATGGGTATTTATTTCCCACAGAAAATGAAAATACTACTTTGAAAACATATATGCACCCCTATCTTCATTGTAGCATTATTTACAATAGCCAAGATATGGGATCAACCCAAGTGTCCATCAATAGATGAATAGATAACACACACACACACACACACACGCACTGGAATATTACTCAGCTGTAAAAGAGATTGAGATCTTGTCAATTGCAACATCACAGATATACCTAGAGGGTATTATGCTAAGCAATATAAGTCAAATATATCACATTCTTAGAATATTTCAAATATCAGAGCTCATATCAAAAGTTGAATTACCCCAAAGACTTCACATTGGTACATTCTGTAAACTTTTCATGAAGTACGTAATTAAAGAAGAAGAAACAGGAAGATGAACCAGTTTTGAATTGAAGGCATTATAGCTTAGTCCAATTAGAATTAGCGTACCCTAATGGAAAGAGTTTTGAACTCAGAAGTCCTAGCTCTAGAACCAATACCTGTGTGATCTTGGGTAAGCCACTTCTCTTTGGCTGAAAGTCTTCCTCTATCAAACAATTATCTTACTGCCTTATTTTACAAGGTGGATAAGAGGATTGCATGAGATATTACACCCAAAACATGGCCTCTCAGGCAAGGTGGTACCCCTTACTCTGGGAAAAACAACAGGAGACTTTCCATGACCTAAGAAAAGACGCTCCACAGGATGTAAAGCAGGGAACAGAGACACCTGGGGAGCTCAGTCGGTGAAGCATCCAACTCTTGATCAGCATGGGTGTTGATCTCAGGGCCATGAATTGAAGCATCCATATTAAAAAAAAGACAGGAAGAAAGCGGCAGGGGTAAAGATCTACTAACAAAGGGGAAAGGAAAAGTCTGATCTCTTCCGGGAGCATCATTTGAACCTCCCTGATAGCTTAGAGCAGGCCCAACAGGTTAGTAGGGATGTTTCTTCCAGCAGCAAAGGCAAACAAGATCCTCAAAGGGGATCTCACAATGAGAGCCTCAGCTAACATATGGGTTCCACGGAAGGTCTCTGAGTGTGTCGGGAAAGGGGTGTGTGGCTACAGCCAGGAGGCCCAGCTGCCAGAACAGGGTGCTGGTGCTCTGGGATAGCCTCTGACCCTATGGGCATGTGCAGTGAACTCAAACAAGTTGTAACTTGAAGCCTAAGTGTGGATCACCATGAAGACTAAAAAATCTGGATCAGCAAGGGCATCCCGGGAGCAAAGGTCAATCATGACCAGACTGCAGAACCGGTTGCAACAGCAATGCTGCAGCAACGGGATCGACGGAAACAGCAGAATGAGCACAGTGTCCTTTTTCCTCCAAATGACTGTGAGACAGGACGGTCTCGAAGAGCATCTTAGGGTGCTCCTTAGGTTCCCGGACAACTCAAGGGACAGAGCACAGGAGGGAGCTCTAAAGAAAACTACAGTGTTTTCTACAAATCTGAACATTTCAAGACCCACGTAACGAGTGAGAAAACACACACATGATACATGATTTGTACCCCACACATAGGGGTTACACTTGCAATGAAACGGATAAGGTTAGGATCCTGAAGGATGAAGGTCTCAAGAGTCCCGCGATAATGAATCCTGAACCCATTCCTCCTTCTAACGAGTCTAGTCTTTTGCTTGATTGCTGGCTAATGCTGTAGACTAACTCACTGACGTTCCCAAACTGCCTCAACCAAACTCTGAAACCCTATCTGTTCCATACGAAGTAACAGTTAAATTATTTGAAGACTCCGTTTCTTAATCTTGAGCATTTTCATAGAAACACATATGAAAACCATTAACAAGTGCATATTCATCCTCACCCCACCCATATATATCTTGCTTAAGAAGAAGCCTGACTATATTTGCTGACTTACTAGTTGCAAAATACATGACGGCTGTTCTAAAATAACAGAGAGATAACTTCCCTCTTGGGAATTTAGAGTCATTGAAACAGCCCATCTGATAGATTTTCTCAGGTAACTATCTTGCCTATCTGTACAGAAGTGACCACATACATGTCCAAGTGTTCATCTTTGTAAATGATCTCCAAGGCTCAAATGAAGGGACCAAAAGGAAGCTTCTTGTCCCACTCGGGTCATGTATGATAGAAGTTGCTAATTTAAAGTCCCTTGACGAAGAAGACACTCTGCTGAGGTCACTTATCTGGATAGGTAAACGTTTTCAAAAAGAATTCTCCATGTCGCCCTTAATCGGATACCATGCACTTCAAAGCCATCATGAGGTCAAGTGAGTATAAAAAGTATCTGCAGCCTTAAAAAAATACAATTCTAATGCTACCGGTAATGAAATAGTCACTACTGTGGTTAATGATGCTGAGAAGCATACGGTAGACACGTAATTAAATGCTATGCATGTAAGATCTCATTTACACACAACCACCCTCGAAGGATATATTATCATCCTCCGTTTCGTATCAGGAAACGTATTTAGTGATGGTACGTAGTGCTCCCAAGGTCACAACACCTAGCAAGCAGGAGAGCTAGGAAGAAAACCTAACCTTGTGTGAATCTAAAGCCCACCTCTTTTTTCTTCTTCACCCACCTAGAACTTCTCCTCATTAAAGGAAAAGTCTATTCAATTAAAGTTACTTTCATATTTCTACCCATAGCAATTAAAAATAAAATAAAAAAATATACTGGACTGAAAATATAAAAAGTGATGAGCCAAAATAATCAGTAATAGTAGTTTATCATCACTTAGAGATCATGAAACAACATCAGTATACTTCAAAAAAAAAAAAAAAGCAATTTAAAGCAAAGAATCCTCCAAAAGACAAAACCACTTCTATTTAAGTCTGATATGCATTTTTTTTTCAAACATGTATTTACTTTTCAGAGACAGAGCACAAGCAGAGGAACGACCGACAGAGAGAGGGAGATACAGAATCCAAAGCAGCTCCAGACTCTAAGCTGTCAGCACAGAGCCTGACGTGGGGCTTGAACCCATGAACCATGAAATCATGACCTAAGCTGAAGTTGGAGGCTTAACATCTGAGCCAACCAGGCCTCCCAATATACGCCTTTTCAGGAAAAATAGATATGATGTAGAACTTCTTTTATTTTAAGTTTATTTATTATTTTGGTAAAGAGAGGAAGTGATCACCAGAGTGTGGGCAAGGGCAGAGAAAGACAGAGAGGGAGAGAGAGGATCCTATGCAGGCTCTGCCCTGTCAGCATACAGCCTAACGTGGTGTTCGAACCCATGAACCATGAGGTCATGACCTGAGCCAGAGTCGGATGCTTGACCGACTGAGCCACCCAGGCGCCCTTAGGAAGTAGAAGTTTGAAAAAAAATACCATAAAAGGGTTAAGAAGCCCAATATTGTGTCATAAAGGAAACTAAGAGCTGAGAGTTCACCCTTTAAAAACTAATATGAAATTGCTTTCTGCCTAACCGATGACATGTTGCCAGTTTTCACGATGTCATTATAAATCAATCTTCTTACTACGTTAATCTTCCTGACTTGAATACTTCTTACCGCTCGAGAACAATGTTAAGATCAAACAGAAAAACAACTGCACCTTTCAATCTTATTAACTGTATATACATCTGCTTTCTTTCCTGATAAGAATTCCTCCATCTGCTCTTTCTTCTCAATTATTGCAAGAAGTGGTGTGGGGCTGGCCTGTAAAAGAGCAAACACAATTTATCATTTTCAAAATTACGTATTTCCATACTGCATTGTAAAACTTACAAAAGATCTTCTACACTGAGACATATAACACAACAAGGAAATACACAATGGCCTCTTCCTTCTCCCCCCTGTGCTTTCCAGCTGCTGCTGCTTCTCTTGAAAATCGCCCTCCTCCACTGGGGCGCCTGGGTGGCTCCTTTGGTGGCATTCGGCTTAGGCTCAGGTCATGATCTCATGCTTCCTGAGTTCATGCCCCGCATTGGGCTCTGTGCTGACAGAGCCGGTTTTGGATTCTGTGTCTCCCTCCCTCCCTTGCTTGTACTCGGTCTCTCTTTTTCAAAAATAAATAATCATTAAAATTTTTTTTTTTACTAAAACAGCCCTTCTCCACCTTCTTCAATAGATTGTCTGCAGTCATTCTCCCAAACTCACTTCACACACTGACTGCTTCCAAGATCTTAGATTCTATCCGAGTACTTAACATAGTGACTGTCGTTCTGTTTCCCTGTCTAAACCAAAAGCTTCTGGAGGGCAGGGGCTATTTCTTATCTCTCTGTCTCCAAACTCTAAAACACAGCAGGAAACGCTGGGAGTATTTTTACTGAATTCATGATGATGTCTGGAGGAGGGTTTCTCCAATTATATTCCAAATAATATCTACTTTGCCAGAAGGTAAGTACTATGTATGCCCCAATGCAAAGACCTCATGATCATCTATGTTTGGGAAATAGTACAGAACTGCATTCTATGTCTAAGATTACAGAAATCCATTTAAATCTGCTTAATCCCCATTGGACAATACTTTTGGGGACAAACATTAACATTTGAGGCATTAATGTTTCAGGGATATAGTTTTGAGAGCTTTCTGAGAAAGCTCAGGTTGTCACCACGTGATGCAAACCCGCTTCTCTTCCATCAAACATACCAGGGTCCACTGACATCCTAGATGTCAACATAAGGCATTTCTGCTCCAAATGGGTCACTAAGGAGATGGGCTGGGAACTCAAAGAGACAGGCTTCAAGTGAACCTTGATTACTTCAGATTAAATCGTCCATGCCCTTCTCCTAGTACTCATCTGAGACAAAGCTCAGTGTTAAGTGTTCTTCTCAATTATAATAATTCGGGGACCCCCATGCATATCGACTTCTAAAAAAGTCTGTTTGGATTCTAGTTTCCACTGTTATAGCTACTTACTCTATATTTTAGGCAAAGTATAAATCAGAAATAAAAGTATCATGGCTGATTGATTAAAGTTCAAATACTCGTCTATAATAGAACATTTTTACCATCAGGAAAGCTATTCATTATTTGCATTCTTAGAGAACAGTGCTGAGGAGAAAGAGCATATTGTCTTCAATATGCATAACTTGTTCCACTTTAACTATGATAAACCTAATATAGCTTGCAAATATTACAACAGGAATATGATAATTTAAAGCACACATAAGGAAAAAGTTTTCTTTTAAATATAATTTACCGTCAAATTGGCTTACATACAACACCCAGTGCTCATCCTAACAAGTACAGTCATCAAGGCATTAAGGAAAGTGTTTTTTTTTTTAAACCAGCTGATAGGGACACCTAGTTGGCTCAGTCGGTAGAGTCCAACTTTGGTTCAGGTCATGCACTCAGGGTTTGTGAGTGCGAGCCCCAGGGAGGGCTCTATGCTGACAGCTTAGAGCCAGGAGCCTGCTTCAGATTCGGTGTTTCCCTTTCTCTCAGCCTGTCCTCCTCACATGTGCCCACCCTCGCTCACTTTCTCTCCGTGGAAAATAAACGTTAAGATAATAAACAAACAAACAAACAAACAAATAAATAAATAAATGAATAAAATACAAAACCAACTTATTAATTCTAGCTTGAGAATTAAATCCTATTCCTAAGACATTAACATAAAATACAAAATATATATTTAAATTAATATTGTCTTGGACACCTTGACATCTTTATCAAACTCTCCCAGAAAACATGGATGCCTGGGTAGCTAAGTCAGTTTAGTGTCAGACTCAATTTGGATTCAGGTCATGATCTCACGATTCATGAGTTCAAACCCAGTGCCTCCTAGGGTCTCTCTCTCTCTCTCTCTCTCTCTGTCTCTCTCTCTCAAAGTCATTTTTAAAAAGTTAGCAAGGTTTCTCTCTGTAAGAAGAGTTCTGATGACCATACCCTTCAAAAAATAATCTATAAATATATATTCATATGATAAAACAATAATTGCAAACACAAGGCTTATGGAGGCGGAGTAGGTGACTCGTGTAAGTGAAGAATCCCGATGGGGAGAGCTGCAAACTGGAGAGACACAGGCCTCCAAAAGAAAGACTGCCAATGCACAGCATACCAAACAGCAGTATGGGCTCAAAGAAGCAGATGTGATTCTCTATGAAAAGTCTGAAATCCAGATTTCTACATGAGTGTCATCATTTTAAATGCTGACTCAATTTACGGAGGAAACTAAATATATCCAAATTTAGTCCACAGCCCACTTGTATTTCGGTTGTCCATAAAGCAAATACTTGTACGCATAACTTTCCTAAAGGATCAGTATCATGTTTGACCAAACCCTTAGGTCCCAACATGTAATAAAAACTGCTATGAAGACTCATAAGAGGGGCACCTGGGTGGCTCAGTTAGGTGAGCATCTGACTCTTCACTTCAGCTCAGGTCATGATCCTAGGGTTGTGGGACTCAGTCCCACATCGCGCTTGGCACTGAGTGTGGAGCCTGCCTTAGATTCTCTCTCTCTCTCTCTCTCTCTCTCTCTCCCTCCCCCCCTCTGCCCGTGTCCCCCAGTCACATTCTGTCCAAAATCATTAAAACTATACCACTCATAACACCCACTTTAAGAACTTTTCTAATTCTTATTAAAACTACAATCTATTTGTGTTTAATTCTCCCAGACTGTTAATCAAATAGACAAATTCGTTCACAGGAATGCTGAAACTAAATTGTTCAAACAAGTCTCAACTGTACGGTCACAAGCTACATTCGGAGGTCTAAAACTACCATTTTGATTATGCCAGGGCTATGTGAATTTAACGGACATCATAAGACAGTCTATCCCATAGCTTCAACTAATATAGAAGATTCAAGATTTTCTTGCAGTCGGGAAAACTCTGCTTGTAAGAACCATTTGGTAATAGAATGAATGGCGAACAAGATAAAATTCTTTAAAGAGTCAGACTCTACTTATAAAAGACTACCCATGACCCTCTGGGTGCCAGTGAATGTCTGACGGGTGGATGAAAATTATCCTTAGGGTAACAGATACGGCCAATAATATTCATTCTCACGTCTCACAGAGGCAGAGAACGATGAAACGCTAATGGTTTTGGAGAGAGTTGAAGGAAGTAGCATGTATCAAGTAAAAGGAAATAGCATGTTTGCACTCCAGCTCTTCCAGAGATTTCTTAGGTTTCTGTCATCTGTAAATTGATCTACTATATTATTCCATTCAGTCCTTCTTTTGTTTTTATTTTTTACATTAATTTATTTCTTTTGAGAGAGACAGAGAGAGAGAGAGCACATGTGAGCGAGTGGGGGAGGGGCAGGGAGAGAGAGAATCTCAAGCGTCCCCGCACCATCAGCGCAGAGCCCAATGTGGGGCTGGAACTCAAAACCCATGAGATCACGACCTGAGTGGAAGTCACACGCTTAAGCAACGCACCCACCCAGGTACCCCTCTCCTCAGTAGTTAGCTTTTTTTTGTTTCCTGTTTGAAATGCCCACTTTTTGAGAGAAAAAGAGAGAGACAGAGCATGAGGTGGAGAGGGGCAGAAAGAAAGGGAGACACGGACTATGAAGCAGGCTCTAGGCTCTGTCTGACCAATCAGTACACAGCCCAACTGGAGGCTCGAACTTGCAAACCGCGAGAGGATTATCTGAGTCCAAGTCAGACGATCAAACGAGTAAGCCACCCAGGCACCCCTAGAAATAGTTTTGTTTTCAGACTGTGCTCCAACCCTTGGTTAAGAACTACTGGGGCGCCTGGGTGGCTCAGTCGGTTAAGCGTCCGACTTCGGCTCCGATCATGATCTCCCGGTTCACAGTTCCAGCCCCACATTGGGCTCTGTGCTATCAGCTGGGAACCTGAAGCCTGCTTCAGATTCCATGCTTTCCTCTCTCTCTCTGCAACTCCCCCAACCCCACGCTCTTTTGCTTGCTTTCACTCTCTCTCAAAAATAAATTTAAAAAAATCATCAAAAAAGAAATCTTAGATAATTAAGTTATTTCAAAATGTTTTCATTCAGGGAATACTTGAACTTCCAAATACGGAAAATGGACCCTAGCTGTGTCAACCAAGGATGTTCCTACAGGGACTTGCGCAGCGGGAGGGAAGCATGTCGAAGAAAAAGCAGGTGGACCAGCAAGCGGGGCCATCATCTGCTCCCCGTGTACAGCTACCACCCCGCTGAGGAGCTACACAAGCTGGAGCAGGAGCCACTCTCTGAAACGGGGCACCCCGGAATGGTACACGGCTGGCAGAGTGGCTGCCAGCACAAGTCGATGCCTTTGCTGGGTGTCAAGACATGTCCCGATCTCAATGCCCTCACCTCAGAGCCCTGGCGCCTGGAGTGCCCAGCACCTACAGCCTGCTGCTTTCCCCTCCCACGTGCACACTCCCAAGCTCTCCCTGCTGGGTCTGGGTCTCCACTCCCCTCCCACCTCCCTCAGCAGCACCCCTTTCCTAAGCCCCTGCAGAGCACCCAGCCTCCATCATCACCTCACTCCCCGCTACTACTTTAGTCCTCTCCGGGCTCTGAGACGACGACCCACTTTGAGGCGCTAACCGGAAGATGTTCTCTCTGGGTGGAAGGGAGGCTGGGAGACACAACTTTGCCGTTTCTGAGGGCACCACCTTTTTCTAGGCCTCCCTGACTTGGCATTGGAGTTATTTCCACGATGACGGGCCCTGAGGTACACAATTCTGTGTGTGTGTGTGTGTGTGTGTGTGTGTGTGTGTGTGTGTGTGTATTACAATGCTTTGTGGTTAAAATATATAAACGTGTATATATATAACATTTCAAGTATTGTATAAATTTGATATTGACCTTATTCCTGGCTTCAATATCTGCCTTATTAAAAGAAGCTTCTCTGCTATTGATATATTCTCACCAAAGACAGGAGAGTGGAGAGCAGTAGGGTAGGAAGGTAAATCAGTACGTGTCGCTCCATCTTGACCAAAAGCAGATGACAGCGAAACTTTGGCACATGGTCTCGACTGTCTAGAGTGATCTTCTTCTTCCCTTGTATAATTGCTTCCTGCTCATCCTTCATTTCTCAGTATAGTTCTCTCTTCCTCAGGGAAATCTTCCTTGGGCCCAATCTGGATCAAGTGATGATCACAGAACTCTGTTTTCTCATAGCAACTCTCTGAATGTATGATGGTCATTTTCGTTGTCTCTGTCCTTCACTAGACTTTAAGCTAAACAGCAGCCAGGGGTCTTTTCTGTTCTATCTGTAGAGCTGAGTATAATGTCTTACATTGAAGGTGTATGCTTCTTCAGTGTGTGAAGGAGTGAACTGAAAATGCACAGTCCTGAAGACTGAAAAAGTACTCATAGATTTTATTTCTGTTTTTGTGTCTTCTCTGATGCAGATTCTGTCACCTTATTGAAAATCCAGGATGCAGTTCTTTCATTGGAAAGCTTCATAAAACTTTTACAAAGTCACTGTAAATGGCTTATGGGAGACATTTAAGAAAATGGCGAAAAAAGGGAATGCACTATGAATAGAGCCATCAGAAACAAAGAAATGAATTCATGGTTAGAGCGTCAAAAAGGGAAATGGGAACGTGAACTCTGCACGCTGAGGTATACATAGCGTCTTGGTTTTAAAGAAATTTTTGAACTGTTTAGCTTTTTACTACAGATGTGCAGGGGAAGTCTTGTAATTGCTAACTTACCT
>JAESUZ010002231.1:0-57693 GCA_017311185.1 Proteles cristata cristata
TTTTTATTCAAATTTCAATGTGAATTTACAGTGTAATGTTAGTTACAGGTGTACAGTACCTCACACCACCCAGTGATCATCACAAGTGTGTAACCCATCCTCCCCCACCTCCTCTCTGGTACCCATCAGTTTCTGATCTATCGTTCAATGTCTCTTTCTTGGTTTTACTCCCTTTCTCTTTCCTTTTCCCCTTTGCTCATTTGATCTTTCTCTTAAATTCCACATACCAGTGAACTCATATGTGTTTTGGTCTTTCTCAGATTTATTACATTTGGCCCAATACTCTCTGGTTCCTACCATGTCATTGTATATGAAAAGATTTAATACTTTGTAGTTTTTTTTTTTCTGGTGTATTACTACCATTGTTATTTAAGTAGCAGAAGTCTAATAGAAGATTAGTTTGCTCTCCTGAGAATTTACCTCTTTTCTCACAAATCAAGGAAGAAAATGCAACTGTTACCCAAATGGGGCAATGTCACAGAGACAATTTTTTAATTATTATTTGTCATAAATTATGTTTTAGGCAAGCTAGATTTTTTCTTTTTGAATTGTTAAATTTTATTTAAATCCTTGTTAATTAACATGCAGTATAAGAATGGTTTCAGGAAGAGAATTTAGTGACTAACCACTTCCATACAACCCCCAGTGCTCATCATGACAAGTGCCCTCCTTAATGCCCGTCACCCATTTAGCCCATCTCTCCACTAACACCCCTCCAGCCATCCTCAGTTTGCTCTGTGAATTGACGAGTCTCTTGCCTCCCTCTCTCTTTTGATCTTAGTTTTCCTTCCCTTCCCTTATGTTGATCTGTTTTGTTTCTTCAATGCCACATAGGAGTGAAACATCCCATTTACCATTCTTTGGCTGACTTATTGCACTTGGCATAATACAATCGACTTCTATCTACATTTTTGCAAATGGAAAGCCTTCATTCTTTTTGATTGCAGGGTAATATTCCTGTGTGTGTGTTTGTGCGTGTGTGTGTGCGCGCGCGCACGTGTGTGTAGTCACGTGTTGTTTTTCCACTCATCATCACTGAATGGAAATTTGGGCTCTTTCCATGATTGACTATTGTTGATAGTACTGCTAAAAACATTGGGGTACATGTGCACCTTTGAATCAGCATTTCTGTGTCCTTTGTATAAATACCCACAAGTACTATTGGTAGGTCCTAGGGTAATTCTATTTTTAATTTTTTGAGGAATCCCCATATGTTTTCCAGAGTAGCTGTACCCGATTGCACTGAGACTTACAGTCCAAAAGGGATCCCCTTTTCCTACATCCTCACTAACATCTGTGTTTTTTCCTCCCTGTGTTGTTAATTTAGCTCTTCTGACAGGGGTGAGGTGGTATCTCATTGTGGCTTTGGTTTGTCTTTTCCTGATGAGGGATGGGGACCATTTTTCCATGGGTCTGTTAGTCATCGGGATATCTTCTTTGGAAAAGGGTCTGTTCACATCTGTCCATTTGTCTGCATCTGGGTGATTTGGGGTTTTCTGGCTGTTGAGTTTGAGAAGTTCTTCATTGATTTCGAATCCTAACCCTTTATCTGATCTGTCATTTGAAAATATCTTCTCCCATTCCAGTGGATGCCTTTAAGTTTTGTTGATTGTTTCCTTTGCTGTGCGGAAGCTTTTTATCTTCATGAGGTCCCAAAAGTTCTTGTTTTCTTTTGATTTCCTTGCCTCCGGACACTTGTCTCGTAGGAAGTGACTGCAGCTGATGTCAAAGAAGCTGTTTCCTGTTTACCCCTATAGGACTTTAAAAGTTCCTGTCTCACAATTAGGTCTTTCATTCATTTAGAATTTATTTCTTTGTTATTTTTTGAGTGTTTTATTTATTTCTAGGAGAAAGAGAGAGAGAGAAACAGCGTGAGCGGGGAAGGGTCAGACAGACAGGGAGATACGGAATCTGAAACAGGCTGCAGGCTCTGAGGTGGCACTCAGCACAGAGCCCGACACGGGGCCCGAACCCACGAACCACGAGACCATGACCTCAGCGAAAGTCGGTCGCTTCGACGACTAAGTCACCCAGGCGCACCAATGAATTTATCTATATATAGGGTTAAGAAAGTGGTCCACTTTCATTTTTTTGACAGTCTAGTGTCAAATTGGTTTCCATAGAACACGCAGTGCTCATCGCCACAAGTGTCCTCCTCCATGCCCATCTCCCCACTCCCCCCACATCCATCAGTCCTCAGTTTGTTTCTCAGCATTCAAGAGTCTCTCTTGGGTTGATATCACAGTCTGATTTTCCCAACACCATTTACTGAAGACACTGCCTTTTATCCAGTGTATATTCTATCCTGCCTTGTCAAAGATTAGTTGGTCATATGTCTGTGGATACAATTCTGGGTCCTCTATTCTGTTCCATGGATCTATGTGTCCATTTCTGTGCAAGTACCATACCGTCTTGATGGCCACAGCTTTGGAATGCAGATTGAAGTCCAGAACTGGGATGCCTCCAGCTTTGGTTTCGTTTTTCAACATTGCTTTACCTATTTGGGGTATTTTCTGGTGCCATCCAATGTTTTAGAAGTGTCTCTTCCAGCTCTGTGAAGAATGCTGGTGTTATTTGGAGAGAATACTGAATATGTAGATTGCCTTCGTTACTATCAACATTTTAACAATATCTGTTCTTCCAATCCATGAGCATGGAGTGATTTTCCATTTCTTTGTGTCTTCCTCCACTTTTCCATAAGGTTTCTATAGTTTTCAGCCTACAGATCTTTTATAGCTTTGGTTAAGTTGATTCCTAGGCATTTGATGGTTTTAAGTCCAATTGCTAATGGGATCGATTTCTTGCTTTCGCTTTCTGCTGCTTCGTGATGGCTGTATACAAATGCCACAGGTTACTGTTTATTCCTCTGTATCTTGTGACTTTATTGAATTCATTTATGAGTTCTGGTAGTGTCTTTCGTGGTGTCTTTAGGGCTTTGTGTATATAGTATCATATCATCTGCAATCCTTGTCTTGTTCCTGATATTAGAGGCAAATCTCTTAGTGTTTGTTTTTTGTTTCGTTTTGTTTTTGTAACCATTGAGTATAAGGAGAGCTGTGGGATGAAGAGCAGCCTGTGAGAAGTGGTTGGGGGTAAGAGCATTTCTGTATCTTGACTGAAGTGATGTGTATATAACTCTACACATGGGATAAAAGGTCACAGAGTTCTATGTAAAATCTACAAAGCTAACTCTCTGTAAAAACAGGTGCCTCTTCCTATGGTGTGCAGGATAGTTTCTTGCAGTGTTCCGATTAATTTCCTCTGTTTGGTAATACACTACAATGAAGTTGAAGGAAGCGGGCTGACAGGTCCATGGGACCACTCTGGAGTCTTGGTGCCACTTCTTGTGCAGTTATATTTCTATCCAAACTAAGAGAAGTTTTTAGGGGCATCTGGGTGGCTCAGGTGGTCAAGAGTCCACCTCATGATTTCGGCTCAGGTCATGACCTCACGGTCTGTGGGTTTGAGCCCCAAGTCAGGGAGACTGCTTGGGATTCTCTCCCTCTCTCTTCCTATCTCTCTGCATCTCCCCCACTCTCTTGCTCTCAAAAAGGAAAAAAGAAACTTCCAAAAATACTTCAACGTTCCTAAGAAGCTCAGCATATCTCAAACAAGAGAAACAACCACAAACCATTCCTGCCCAGACACATCCAAGTCAAACCACCGATCACCAAAGATAAAGGAAAGAACCACCAAAAACGTATGACATTTTATGTTGAATACCTAAGTTGGGTGCTTTTACCTGTATCTTACTCTCCTCACAATTGCTATTACTTTCGGGATTACGATATCCATTTTTTTCTTCAATGGTTTCTTGTCAGTAGTTTTCCATAGAACACCCAGGGCTCATCCCCAAGAGTGCCCTCCTCCATGCCCATCACCCCCTTCCCCTCTCCCTCACCATCCCTCAGTTTCTTGTCAGCATTCAAGAGTCTCTCATGGTTTGCTTCCCTCTCCCTCTCCTTCTATTTTTCCCCTTCTTCTCTGCCATCGTCCTCCATTGAGTTCCTCCTAACCCACCTATACCTGCAAACATGTGGTATCCTGTCCTTCTCTACACGACTTCTATCGCTGAGCATAACACCCTCAGGTTCCATCCATCGTGCTCCCAATAGCCAGAGTTCATCCTTTCTCATTGCCAAGTAGGATTCCATTGTACAGAGGAACCCCATCTTCGTGATCCATTTGTCCGTTGATGGACACTTAGGCTCCTTCCACGTTTTGGCTATTATTGAGAGTGTTGCTAGGAACATTGGGGAAGATGTGCCCCTATGCATCAGTCCTCCTGTATCCTTGGGGTAAATTCCTTGACACGTCCCCACAGGCAAGGGAATCCAGAACAAAAATGAACCATTGGGACCTCATCGAGATCCAAAGCTTCTGCACGGCAAAGGAAACAATCCATCAAACGAAGAGGCAGCTGACGGAATGGGAAAAGAGAGTTGCAAATGACCCATCAGATCAAGGGCTACTATCGAAAATCTATAAGGCTCTGTCCAAACTCCACACCGAAAAAACAAAGTTTCCAGTGAAGAGATGGGCAGAAGACCTGAACAGACACTTCTCCAAAGAGGACATCCAGATGGCCGACACATGAAATGATCTCCATTTTCCAAACGCCAGCACTGACTCAGAAAGCATAGAAACGAGCTAAGTGGTGGTATGAAATTTAGTCCAGTTTGACGAAATTTGAGGCCCAGGTGTTTCTCTATACCCAAAGGGTTGTCATGCACTTTTCTAAGAAATCAAGTGGGCATCTGGAGTAGAAGCGTATCCCTTCCTGTTGAAGTCTAAAATCAGAAGGATAGGATACTGTAGGAGTGATTTCTAGGCCATATGGGTTCAACTATTGACATGGAAGAAATGATCATGGTCAAGCTAAATGGCATCCATTAAGGTTCATTAGGTGACCAACAAAGTAAATGACTGAGGCTCAAGGGACCAAACAACATTTTATTGAAGGCTTCGTGGAGATGCTTAGCATAGGAAACTAATAGTTCAAACCGCCAGGTCTTCCAAAAAGGAGGAACTGAAGAAAGGCCAGTCGTGGAGGCTCCTAGATCTTTCTTCAGTTGCAGGCAAAAGATTGCCAACTGCCCAGTCTCTAGCTCCTCTATTTTCATTGTCCAAGCTATTGGTTCAGATTTCTCCAACCCACACTGATGATTCTTCCGAGGGTGACTCATGGAAGCCAAGTAGGAAATTAAGGACTTCGCTTCCTTAAGGGAAGTCTAGCTGACTTGCCTATATATTTGTGGACAGAAAGTAGAGCCGCTTATCCAAGGAAGTAGGGAAAAGAACTAAGCAGATGAAACCAAAAGCAACGGTCATCGATCTCTTCTAGGACACTGAGGTACACGACACTTCTTATACGTACATAGCCATACGGGCGATGGACATAAAAAATAGTTTCAAGATAATCATGGATATAGAGATGATATATACATATATATATTTCCATGTGTTTCTATGCATATATGCTTATATAACATATATATGAAACATGTGTGTATGCTCTGTTTGCATGTCACTTAACACATTCATAGTACAATTTCAAAGATACATTTTCATTTCCTTTGTCATCTGCCATCTTCAATCAGAGGGACAGACACACACACACACACATTGAACAAGTGCTAGTGACAGTTCACAGTTCATGAGGCCATAGGAGGGACATTCAAACAGTGCCAATTTCAGATGGTGGTGTTTCTAATTAGTAGCTTTTGTTGCGCTTTTTGATATTCTTGAAACTGAAAACTGCCCTATGGGATTTGGGACACCTATATGGATATACATACATAGGGCAGTTTTCAGTTTGAATACTATCAGATGTACAGAAGCTACAAATTATGAACACCACCATCGGAAAGTGGCACTATTGAAATGTCCCTCGTATGGCCTCATGAACTCTGACGAACGCTTTTTAAATTATTTTGTGGGTATGTGTCACTATGATTGAAGATGGCAGAGGAGAAAGAAAAATGAAGATTTACCTTTGAAAATGCACAAGTGTTCAGTCGCAATGCAAACCATTCGACATGCAAAGTAGCTTACTCAGAAATTGGTAGCTTTTCTGTGTTTCAAACTATGAACCTTGATGGTAGTCTGATTTTTGGAATGCCCTGGGGTTCATATATTTGATGGTGTCTGATAGACTGTGACACGTTCCATCCTTTCCACTGTGACCGTAGAAGAAGTGTGTGTACACCTGCATGTGCACAAGCACATGAAAGCCAAAGGGGTGGGTTTTCTCTGCTTTTGGTTTCCATCGTGCATCAGCTTTTCCCGTCTCCACACTGAGTACAGCGCCCCAGGCAAGTAACTGTGTGGGCGGGCATGTGAGGAAAAGCATGTTCTCCCCTTGTCGGGAGAACCCTGGGTAGACCTGCAAATGGCTCTCCGCTCCTCCTGGTGGTGTGGTGATAGTGGTGGGGATGGAGTGGGTGTCAATCAAAAACCTCGGGGACTGGGGTTGTTTGGGCAGGATAAAGCCCCCTCAGCAGGGTGGGGTCTATTCTACTTCCTCCCTCGAAAGCAGCCGGAAAATAATCTGTGGAAGAATTCTTTCAGCCAAAATGGTTTCTCTCCTGGCATCTGTGTGTTCTCTTCCTGCCCTCCTTGTTCTTCCTCTTCCATCTTCCTCTCGGCCGTTTTCTTCTTGTTCTCCAGCCACGTCATGGCTACGTGGAAAACGCGGCAGCTAAAGCCCTCACTGACTCCATTCTGCACATGGTGCTTCAGGGCCTCTAAGGTGGGGAAGACCCGGCAGCAGGCCATACACTTGAAACCGCTTTCTGGGGCCAGCAGCCACTCGGGCGGCTTGGCGATGGAACATCCCTCGAGAGGGGGAAGATCTGTTGGACTTTCAACCTCCTGCCTTTCCTCCTGGGCTGCGTTGTTCCAGATGGAGTCACTGTCACTCAGGAGTTCTTCGGTATACGGACAAGAGAGGTCGGTTGGGGGAGAACTTATGTCCGAAATAGTCAGTTGTTCCATCTTTCTCTTCTTGGAGGCCGGCTCCACTCCGTTCTCACCCTCACACAGGACAGCTACTCCTCTTTTCCGGAGGACACGCTGGTAAAATATTCTCATCAGCCTCTCTCCTTTGGGGTGTTCTGAGGATAGAGAGGGTTTAGGATTCCCGATGGGATGGAATGGGAAGTAGGCTGGTGCAAAGGGGGGCGAACTCTTCACATGATCGTGGAATCCAAGACAGGTTATTTCTTGATGGCACTGAAGTGTTTCTAGGCAAGAACATTTCAAACATAGGGAGCATAAGTACGTGATGTCGGCAGGACGTAAGATGGCCACACGACCATTCCTGTGTGGATACGGGAGCAGAAGCATATCCACACGTGATCTTCAGCATGTGGGGAGTGGTATGTTTTCTTGGAGGTGTGCAGCTGGTGTCACTGGGAAGATGAGGGTGTGGTGCGTCTTGTGGAGTTGTCTGTGGGTTTGGGGACATCTCCCGTGAGTGTTTTCCACACTGGAAAAGGCAATGGCGGATGAACGTGTGCCTATGTGTTCCACGGTGCGACGCTCCGTGTGAACAAGTACGGGAGCATTGCCTGTTCTCGCTGTGGTGTCAATACGCCGTCAAGTGTTAGCAGAAGGGAACTAGGCTCTCAGAATGTGTGGCTTTTGGAGGGACTGACGTCCTTGTGGGTCAAGCAGCATCAGGACCAGAAAGGCAGTAGATGAAACTGCATCCACTCCATGGTCTATGAGTTTGCTGCAGTTTGCATGAGGGAGTTCAAACAGGTTGTCTGTGTGAGAGGACATGGTTTACTTACGGGATTAGTGTGTAAGTGGGTGAGACTGTGTGAAGGAAGGAAGGTACCGGGGCGTACCGGCACCATGCTACTACAACACAGGAAGGTTAATGAGGACTGAAGGCAGTACGTTTGGGAGAACAAGTCAAAGGAAGGAGAAACGGGACCATACCTGGCGGGAAGGGATACAGATGAGGGAGTGTGCGTGAGGATCCGAGCTCATGCTCATCTGAGGGAGAAGGTTCTGATGAAATGCCCACACCAGCACTGTGCTCTACGGGACGCACAGATGTCCCAGTGTTCATATGAGGAGCAGTGTCTTATCTTGTGGCTCCCTCTCTCTGTTCCTCTACAGGGGCTTCAGTCTAGTGCCTCTGCCCTGAAACCCTTTTCTGCGTTTGAGGGGAGAGTCACATAAGTAGGGCTTGGGCCAAGCAGCTCAGCTGTACCTCCTGTCCGTACTCAGACCCCTCCTGTTTGTTTTCCTTACCTTCCCCTTCAGCAGGAATGAGCGTGTTTGCAGAGGAGGTGCAGGAAATGAATTCTGCGGCAGAGCACTTGTCTTCCACTGCATGGCTGCAACCAGGGACCACCACACATGACTCAGGAGGAGGCAAATCCTCTTGACCTTTCCTGTCTTCTGGGGAATGGAATAAAAACAAACACACACACACACACACACACACACACACACACACACACACGCAACAGTGTTAGCTGGTGTTTTCTGGGCTCCTAAAACCAAACCACACCAAACCAAACCAAACACTGAGATGTGGCATTTTCCAGAATTTGTCAATTCACAAGACACACACTTAGTGGACCTAATAAGTCACACATCATTACCAAACATGAGACGTGCTCTCCAAAAAATGGAGGTGACTTTCTGGTTGGAATCTTCACAACTTGAAGGGGAGTTGACCTTTGAAAATGTCACTTACTTCAAATAGAAGTAAATAATAATGATGAAAATTGTGTTTATGGTGGATGCCCTTGATATTGAGTACCTCATAGGCGATATTTCTGGAGATGTGTAGACAATAGTGACGCTGATTCAGAACTATGCATGGAAACAGTTTGCAATCACGAATGTTCGATATTATTTGCTTGATTTTCTTCATGGGAAATTGTTCATTTAGATGATGCGGGGTCCACGTTATATGAAGACCTCTGCATCTATATCTATCTACTAATATATGGAAAGCTTTCTACCTACACACACACACACACACACACACACACACACACACACACACACGTACGGTGCGGAAGGACAGATGGATGGATGCATGATTGGACGCATGGATGGATGGACGGGTGGGTGGGTGGATGGATGGATAGATATATGATAGATAGATAGATAGATAGATAGATAGATAGATAGATAGATGATAGATAGATAAACAGATAGATAGATAGATAGATAGATACACACAGATAGATAGATCGATAGATAATGTTTAGAAGAGTAAATCTATTTTCACGATTCCCTGGGAACCCCGGTGATAGAGATGGTCAAATTAAGACTACACAGGCTCTTCTTTAAATATACTTCTCCCTTTCTCTTAGATTTCTAATCTTCCCATTAAGATCCTTTAACAGCTTCTACCAAAGAAAACACGGATGCTGACATGGTATATTGTTGCCCCCTAAGAAGTAACAGAATCCCTGGGCAGTCTTTGCGAGAGGGTTCGTTCATGGTCATTGCTGAGCAATGGAGCTCAATCCCAATTTTTGCCTCCCGTGCTGCCTCACCACCATGCCTGAATCCCCCTCATCCCCGATTCTCCCCCACCACGTACCGCTGTAAATGAGCTTGCCTGGAGAAGAGACACAGATGTCTCTCGAGCCTGAATCCTCTTCCCTCTGCTTTTGGAATTGGACTAGGTGAGAGGGTCCGGATCGTGATGAGCCTTCACATGATTTGAAGACTTCTGGGAAAGAGAAAGAAAATCAGGTATTCTTGGCCGTCGCTAAACACTCAAGAGATACCGTATCGAATCAAACACATGGCACTTATCGTCACGACCGTTCTAGTCTCGTTCTGTTCAAGGTCCTACAATTGACGTCTATGTAAACATCTATTGGAATGAAGTATCTGATTCCCTGTGAGAGCCGTTTACTGTTTTCTGCATGTATCTGAGCACCGGTTCTTCCCTGGTCCACGATCAGGTGCCCATCTCATTTGTTATTGTTCCTCTGTTTACCACAAGAGGAAATTTGGAGGATGTGTGTCGGTAAAGGGGTGCAGTGTGCCAGTTGTGGTTTCTGATTGTGAGTCCTGCTGCTTCCTGGGAGCTTTTGAATGGACAGCAAAGAACTGCCTGACTTCCACTGCTGGTCCTTAGCCTCCACTTCCAGGTCCTGGCTCTCGTGGGTCCTCCCTTGAAGGCCCTGTTGTGGAGCTGTGCCGCACGTCGACACTCCGGGAGGATCCCCAAGGCGGTCTTCACACCCCACCTCTCAATGATGGACACAGCTCCCCTGACCGCGAAATGGCTTAGTTCTCTGTTGGTCCTGTCATTGCTGTTACTTTTCCCACATACCCCAAGCACTGTTCTGACCAACCGTGGCATCTACACTTACCAAAACTTATGGTCTACCTCAAAACCTTCCCAATATAGAGTTGAGTTCTACGTTGTTGGTTATTTTCTTCCTAAAATATGCTGATTTCCTGGATCCCCTCTACCTCTACCGTGGTTTCCATATATCACGGATATCACCAGTTAATTTTCCTTCCTCCTCCATTTCCATTGGCCTTTCGGTATGTCAATTGGTCAATTTGTGTTCTTGAGAAAATCACTCAATAGGAAGTCTCTTCTCATCTTTCAAAACTGCAGGGAGGCCTGGGACACCTTCACAAAATACTTCCACTTTATCTCTTGGGTGACCGGAGTGTCTGGTAGGTCCCATTGGGGTAAAGAAAGGACACGTCAGAGGTGGTGGTATATTTCTCAAGAGCTAGTATGTGTAGCAGGTTTGATGAGCACAGTCCGATGTGTGGATGTGTCTGTCACGATTCCTCCACAATGTTACCTCGAAGGTGCAGAGATGAAACGGCGTTTGTCTGGGAAGGAAGCGTGTGAAGTGTTGGGTGACATGCAGCATAATGCTCACTTTGTGCCGCCAGTCCATCTTCTTTGTACCATGAGTGATCTGTGTGTCCTCGACTCCTGACGTCCAAGTAGTTCCATAATTTCTAGTTGCTTTATGCGGGCCTCTCTGAACCTGGGTGATTTTGTGAGAGCTGCTGAGAGCATGAAAGTGAGGGCAACTGCCCGTGTTATGGAGACATGGGAGTCTTTTTATGAGCTCCTAGATTGTGCCACCACATGAGGGACCTGAGGGAGTCGGAAGCGAGGAGGTTTCGAAGATGGCATAGGATTGGGTGCGCTTCGTGCCTTCTTCATGGGAAATACAGAGTTCTACAAGAGTGACGTGATCTGTGTGAGTTAGAGATGGTGGTATCTAAGGAATGAGGTTAGAGAATGCAAACGTGAAGAATGCAAGTGCTTCCCAATGAGATGTGAAGGTTGAGTCAGTGAGGATCAGAGCTTAGCAGTGCGTCTGGAAGTGTAAGGAACTGGGAGCAGAGAAAGGGGAATGAAGGGGAAAGTCTTAATCAGTGTAAACGTGAGGGCACACTTGGATGAGTCTAGTAGTGTGTGGGATAGAATAAAGACTCCTGTGTGTTTTTGAGGGCAGGAGGTTGTTGGGCAGAAAACCTAAGGATCTTTATCAGATCGCTGTCCCTTCTTCCCCCATTAGAGGGCATCTCCTAAGGAGCGGACACCTGTCTTCCAGCAAAAAGTGAAATCGACAGGTTCCTCCTTCGAGACCCTATCTGGTCCTTGATGGTCCATTTCCTACTGGTCGTCAGACCTCGGCCCACATGATGATCAACTGAGCTCATCTTCCCAGGAGCAGACTGAATTTCCCTTGCCACTTCTCAGAGAGCTGTGACCCTTCCTTCGCCTCCATCTTTGTAAACATGGTCCCGTTCTCATACCCTTGCACTTCTGCTTACTTGTCCTTGTGGAGACATCCCTCGAGTCTCTCGGGTTTTCTTACATGGCTGAAATGAATATCTTCCTGAGGGAAAGACAACTTGAATCCTCGCCGTAGTCTGGACATGGACTTGGATCGGCTTGAATCTCTCATCTCTCCGTTTGTAGACAGCAAATGCCTTGCTTCCTTCGTCACTCTCGACTTTCAGTTCAGACAGCTCTACTTAGGAGGATTTTTATTGTCAGAGATGGATAAGAAACAGTTTGGGACAATGACACTGTTTTCTTCCTGCCTGGGAATAGAATCAAGCTGTGTTTTGGTTGTGTAAGATTTCTGTTCAGTTGCATCCACATTGAAGATAGATCCAATCCTTCCTACATTCAGTACATTTCCATTGCTACCTCAGACACTCCTGTGTCAGAGAGGCTCGGAGAATACAATCTTTTTTCTGGCCAAAGTTCCAGAATAGAAGGAGTCAAACTTTTTTTTTAAATGTTTCCCAAATTTTGACAGTCAGGTGGATAGAATAGATATCTATTGTCTTCATGGAGAGGCCAAAAGTGTGTCCTGGAACTGTGCTATCCCAGAGGGTAGTCAATATAGTGTAATATTTGTTTCCCTGACTCGACATCTGTCACTGTGTGGAACACATTTTCATTTTAGCTGTTAAAGGCTGAATGATGCATGACCCCAAGTTGCCCCTAACTTATCCGCGGAACCTGTAACATTACCTTATAAGGTCCAAAGGACTTGGCAGATGTTCTTCAATTAAGGACCTTGAGGTGAGAAGATCATTTAGGATTAGATGAGTGGATCTCTAGGACCTATTTTCGATTTCTGACCTCTAGTAGAACAGAAGAAATTATTGGCGTTTTTAATCCACTCAATTTGTGCTAACGTGATACCACTTTTGATAGATGATAATAAGTATGCTGCCTGAAGCTAAAGACCTCCACATGCTCTGGATTCACTGGGGGATTTACAAGTGGGCAGTCTCTATCTACCCAATGTCCTTTCTTTTCTGAGGGCAGAGTTGCTCATCAGAGTCCATCGTACTGCCCAGTCTTCGTGCAGAATCAGGAGCTTAGAATCCTTGAACTTTCAGTCACGTGACATGGGACGGCCACCCACTATTTCAGGTATACCCACTTTTTGGACCATCTCTGAATCCATCATTACCAGTTTGGGAGCGTTCATCATCAAACGTGTTGACATTCAACCACAGACGTAGCAACGTCTCAGCTCACCTTTTGTTCCTGTGGTGCATTCCGTCTTTCTGAATACATTCTGTGTTTTTAACTTTTTTCGCTTTCTTTTTATACTTCTATCTCAATCCCATCTTTCTATCATCCTTACTCTTTGGGATAGGACAGTTCTTTTCCTTCAGCACATAGTTTGGCATTGTCACGCCGTTTCCACAATCGCTGGGGAGAAGTTTACGGCCTGACAAATCACCATTCGTTGGACGTGTTGTGTGCTTCTCTCTAGTTGCTTTAAGGACTTTGTTATGAAGGTTGTGAATATAGGTTTTCATGACCTTTGGAGTGGATTTATGTTTGCCTTTCCTGTGCTGAGCTTCCTAATGATGTTTCCTGATTCTCAGGATTTGTTCTTCCGTCATTTCTGAAAAGGATCTTGACCATGATCACTTTGTGTTGTCTTCCTTTCTTTGTGTTACTCTTCACGAACCTCAGTTGGATATGTCCTACTGTCACATTGTGTCCTCATTTCCCATAATCCCCCCTCATACTTCCCATCTAGGGATCCCTCTGATTTCTATATGTGGGTACTTCCTTAGCTGCATCCTGCGGCTCACACATTTTATTTTCATCTGTGACAAATGTCATGTTTAACTCATCCCAGGGTTTTCAAATAATTTCCAGAATGTTATTTTTCATTTCTAAAACGACCACTTTTAGGGAATCTTCTTCTTTCTTGGTAGTGTTTTAAGGTGTCCCATTCTTGATCATTTTAAACATTCTTATTGACCACCCCTACAGCTCTGTTACATCAATGGATCTTTAAAGCTAAAACTAAAGAGTTTAGTATATTTGCAGAAGCTAACTAAGAGGTACATGATTTGAAGTTTACTTTTTTTTTCTTTATTTTCGTAATCTTTGGTTATCTTTGGAGAGAGAATAAGTGAGACACAGAGTGTGAGCAGGAAGGGTGAGAGAGAGAGGGAGACTCAAAATCCGAAGTAGGCTCGAACACACAAGCTGTGAGATCATGACCTAAGCCGAAATCAGTGGCCAAACCAACTAAGCCACCCAAGAGCCCCTGTTTTGTAGTTTTGGATTGTGAGCTCCATTTCGCAAGTCATTCCGTAGAGAAGATGGTTTAACGTCGAGACCTAAGGATCCGGAGCTCTTGTCTATTTTCTGTGGTCAGGCATTACAAGAAGACTACAATCGATGGTTTCACGTTCTATTAATTTGTAACTTATAGGCTTCAGTGACACCAAAACAGTTGTGGGTACTGTGCCTTAGATTTCCCTTCTTCCCTCGATCAATGATGTTTTTCCTGAAATGAATGCACACACTTCCTCTGTCCTGCCTACGAGTGAAAAAATGATGAGGAAGAATTTCTACAAAGGGTACAGAAACAGAAACCCAGACTCCCAAATAAGAGAGGAGGGCAAGATGATAACTGGACCCAATGGGTACCTTTCCCCCATTGGCGAAGCAGACATGCTGAGCTGGACCTCTACAAATCTTTTCAAATTCTCACTGCCCTGAATGCTGAGACTTGAAGTGCATTTCCTTTCTCCTTACCAGCACAAGAGCGACGGTAGAAGGACGCGTTGCCGGATACATACTCCACTTCAGAGGGTGCGTGTTTTGACTCCGAGAGCACAGGGGTGTCTTCCAAAAAGGACTCAGGAGGTAGATCATTGGTGGGTGCCTTGGAGATTCCTAGAACATGATAGAAAAGTCCTAAAACTAGCTGCTTCCATTCTGTTCCTCTCCTACACACTTCCCCCTAACTGACTCTCCCCACTGCCACCCCACCCTCAACCAAGAGAAATCCTGATTTTATCCTAAACAATTTTCCTTTGCTTGGGCAGGAAACTGGCCTATTTCACAATTCTCTTCTTCCATCTGCATCCTGCTCCCAGCGCTCCTCAGATCCATTCACCTGCTTAGGATTTTGGCTACCATTTACCTTCCTTCCCACTTGATACACGTTGACCCTCTGCACTCCACATCCTAGAGATGTATAACCTCATAGGAAACAACTGATGGGTTTTCAGTTTTGAAGTCCATACTCTTTCTTATCACACCAGTGTCTCTGTTTCCACATTAACCAAGCTCATGGCTCACTAATTGTTGAAGATTAGGATCATCTCTGGGGCGCCTTGGTGGCTCAGTCACTTATGTATCCGATTCGGCTCAGGTCATGATCTCATGGGTTGTGAGTTCGAGCACCGCATCAGGCTCTGTGCGGATGCTTCAGAGCCTGGAGCCAGCTTCCGTTTCTGTGTCTCCTGCCCCTCCCTGGCTTGCGATCTGTCTCTCTCTCTCTCAAAATTAAATGAACATAACAGAATGATGACCGTCTCTAAGGATGCGTCTGGTACATGTATTTTGCATGGATAGTAGCAAGCCGTGGTGATAGATGCAATGGGATTGGTGTGCATAAGGTTCTTAACATGTTGCTTCCAACAGGATAGAGGCTTAGTCTATGATTGATTTTGGGTTTTTGATTCTGAATATGGGGTGAATTGTGGGTGAGTGAAAATGGTAGGTATGCTTTGTGTCTGTTTCACTTCAGCTAATACTCATGTGTGTAGACTTCATGTCCCATGATTACAGATTTGAGTGTGTATAGGTTGTTATGATTTAGGTGTCCAAGGTAATTATTAGGCATATTCTCCTGAAGACTAACAGAATTAGTGTCTTTGTGAAATCTAAGGAAGAACATTGGAGGCTGCAACAATCAAAAATTGTAAGACAAAGAGAATAGTAGCTTCGAGATCCAAAGCAAATGAGGGTACAGCCCGGATGTGAAAGGGGAAGGGTACAGTGACATGCGACTGTGTTAGAACATGTAGGTATACAAGACTGAGGTCTAAGGGATGAAGATCAACTCTGAAAACTACCACCTAGCCATTGAACCCAAGCATGTGCCAAACGGAAATCAGTCCAGGTAGCAAAAGACACGCAATCGAATATCGAGAACATCCCTTTTCAGAGAAGCCCCATATTCAAAGCAACCCAAGTACTCAGCAATGTATAATCAATAAAGAAATGATTGACATTCATCACATCTGTGTGCATAAAATAAAGTGCACACAGAACACAGATTAATCTCACCAATCGAATGAGGAGTGAATGTAATGAGACACAGACTACAAATGGTGCACTCCTCGTGACATGGAATGTTAAAAAACAGGGATAACTGATGTAGGGTTTTAGAAGTCAGAGAAACTATCGCTGCTTGTGTGGTAGGGACCAAACGATGGCCTAGAGAATGTCCATGCATGTGGAAAATTATAAGGAAATGAATGATGAGGGTAAAGAGGGATCAGAGTGAGAACACTGGCTAGAACTCTCCAAGAAAGGGATGGGTCTTGGGCTGGATGTCTTGGAACTCTACCTCAAGTCCAGATCTCGACTTGATCCTCCTTCTCTGGGCCTGTTCCAAGCTATGAGCGATTTCCTACCTTCCTGGTAACAAAACTGCTTTGGCATGTTCATCCCGACCCACTCTTCCACATTTGACTAGTCAAATTCTCATACCCAGACACTCTCCCACACATGTCCTCAAATAAAGCACCTATCTCCACTGATCTTTTGGGGCCTAGTATTCTAGTCCTTTTACGTAGTTTTCCCTTGCCACTGATGGCTTCCCCTGTTGATCATGGAAGAAGAGGAAGACCCATTTAGAGTTGCATTCTCTACCGGGCAGCCTCGTATCATCTAATGGCAGAATCAGCCAGTGGATCCCTGGCGTCTGCCTAGAACCCTATGTGTTCAACACACTCTACGTACCAGCAGCAGCGACTTGGTATTCTGAAGACTTGCCGGAGAAGCAATGTGAAGAAGAATCTCCCCTTGCCGTTTGGTCTTGAGTTGGGGGCATTCCCTGGTGTCCATGTTGCAGAAGTTGCAAATTCAGGTTTGATGAGAAATTACCTACAAATGACAGAGATGTGGTCCACATTGGGTGCCTGTCCATTCACCCATCCGTGAACCAAACCAGAGGAATCTACTGCATGATATGTTTTGCGAACACATAGGGCCTGCATTTTCATGGAGAACACACTAGGATTGTTCATTGATTGTAATTATATCATGAGTCATGATTGGCTTTCTAGAAGGGGGCTCTTTGTAAATGGAGCGGAGACGGCAAGCTGTGTCCTTTTAACCTGGACCACGCAGTAGATTCGATTGATCAACTTCTCTTGGGGTAGTTCTGACCATGCGCGGATGTTTTCGACAACGGAAATGAGTGGATAGGACACGTGCCACGTCCCTAGCCAGAACTATAAAGACCTCCTCTGTGTCCCTCTGCGCTCTTTCCTTTCCTAGCTGATGGGAATGTTGACAACCCAGGGTCTAGTTGAAGGCTGCATGTGAATGACAGCACAGGTTCCATCAGCCCAGGAGGCCTGACCCATTCCTTCTCATATACGCTGACGTATGAAAGAAGCAAGAAATTGATGCCTTTGTGTAGGAGTCACAAAAGACCAAAGTACTCGAACCCATGAAGCAGAGATGGAACGTGTTCTTCAGAGCAAATAACTGCACCTGGCACACAGCAAGTGAACCACTTTATACTGATAGCTACCTTTGGCTGGTTTATGTACATTCTACATGTGTGTATATGCGAACACATGATTGTGAGTGCATGCTTGACAGCTCTCATAGTTCCCACTTAATAACATCTCTCATCATGCGCTCATGGTGTTGTCGCTAGACCTGCAGACAGACTCCTTGTCTAGCCCTCTCTCCCCACAGACGCCCAACACTGTAGGCAAGTGCCATCTTCTTTCCAGAGGAGGAGCTACCCCTTGGAACTTACGGGCGGTGGCTCTCATCTGTCCCCCTAGGGCCCTCTCCCCGGAACAATGGTCTTCCCTCACAGAAGCTGCTCGTTTACTAGGAATCTCCACAGAAACCAGAACGAGTTCAGTTTCCCATCTTTTTCAAAAAATCACAAACATCTTCTACACTTCAAAGAAGTTACCTATTTACTGTTCATCTCCATAGGAACCAGAACTATTTCCGTTTCCCATGAAAACACACACACACACAAACACACACACACAACGTTTTCCACAGTTGAACCTGTGGTTCAACAGTGCTGTGTGTCTTCTGCCTTTTTCTTGCGTGTCACAAAGGAGCCCTCCATTTTCATTGTCCTAGTCTGACGTCGGAATACATAAATTCCGACTTCATATACTCATCCCTGTACAAACAGCTTTCAGTGACGGATTGGTTGCCTCACCTCTATGAGCCCCGTTTTCTCCTCCATCAATAGGATAAAGGATGATTAGAAGACTCCAAGTAACATCCTGTACTTACCCATTGTCCTTAGGGAAAAACCAAACAAAAGAAAAAAATCCTTTCTTTAAGAAGAACTGCACTACTCATCCACTATGCCTGTGTCACAGTGAGTGACATGGTATAAGGAGTACAGGTCCTAAACTGCAGAGACAAGGACTTGGTCATCTGAACTCTGTTTCCTCTGAGATGACATGTTGCTTCAGAAAATTCCGCATCTATACATCCCTCCCCCAGCCGTCCATCCTCCTCGACCTTAACACAGCTAGGGATCCTCTCACCTCTTTCGTGTTTTCCAGTTGATTTCCTTGTAGAAAGAGAGAGAGAGAGGTGGAGGGGGAAATAGAATCCCAAGAATCCTCAGCACTGTTAACACATGCCCGGCATGGGGCTCGAATTCATGAACCGCGACATGATGACCTGAGCCCAAATCAAGAGATGGACACCTCACCAACTGAGCCACCCAGGTGCCCCTCTCCCTTCTCCATGGTACCCGATACTCAGGAAGATGCTTCACACTTACCTCTTGACTTCTTGGCACTTTGGGTGGAGTATGTGCTTTCCAGATGTTTCCTTTTTTGTTTCCGCTTCATGGTGCCCCTCTTCGGAGGGACTCCGATCAATATCTTTCTCTCTGAAATTCAGTTCTCAGAGAATCGGGACAGAATAGCAAAGAATCAAATCAGTACGTTCAAGAACAGCAACCCACGGGTGAACTTACGTCCTCACTGAATCACTCTCTTGACCAGCGCTCAGGATACCAGGAGGCCTATTATGATGGAAGCCAGCATCAGTGTTCTGTGACCTATGGATGACATCACTGCGCCCCAGGGACCCAGCTGGTCCTCACAGGACTGAAGGAGTGCCATGCCCCACTGACTCGAGGGATTGCTTTCACCCATTGGAAACCCTCTCATTGACTTGAATTTGTGTACCTTGCACACGATAGCAAAACTAGAGATGACTTGAATCCAATAAAGAACATCCTTTGATGGGTCACCGGAACCACATTACTAAATCTCCACCGGGGAAGAGAAAAATAGGACCTTAGAGAGCTAGCCCTGAATGGTAGAAGAGAGTTGACGTTAGATCTTGTCAACAGCACTCTTTAACTGATGTGAAACAGTTCCACGTGAAGCATACATGGGTATATAAGTGTGGATTTGAGGACAATACATCCTTCTAGACCACCCTAAACTACATGGACTTTCCCCCACTACTGGGAACAGTCTCATGTAAGTTTACAACAAGCCACTGTGTTGTTTGCTACTCTTTTCCTAATCAGATGCCCCAGAGGTTTGGGGAAAGGAAAACCCTTGGATTCCGCGGCCATTCCTGGACCTCAAAAGGAAGCTGATTCTGCTCAAGCATGAAGGTCTCATTCTACAGGCTTCTGTTCCAGGCCCCAGTCTGTGTCCTCTGGAAACAGCTGGGCTCTTTCCAGGGTTTTCACTCTGTGCTCAGCTCCATCCTGTCTCTCATCAACCATGGCATAGACTCCTTCCATTAAGGGCAATAAGCATTTACCTCCACGTCAACAGCTGGGCCTGACCCAGGCCATAAACTACGGCCTCCCTCAGTTTTCTGGGACCCCAGTAGATGCTGCCTCTGCACATTCCCCTCACTTACCAGGGGCTCACCTCTTAGAGCCACTGAATGGCAGACACATTAATCAAGACATGCTCAGCCTTGGAAGCTATCTGAAAAGGTGAAAGAAAAAGTAGATACTATTTTACATGTATCATATTATTAAAAAAAATAGGTCAAACCATACAAATGAGTATTCAAATCGGGGGCGGGGAAGGCATCCTCATGATCAAAAATGACTTAAGTAGCCCCATCCAGGAACAATTAGCCAATATTTGGTAAACTTAAATAAGCATATAATCCATGATCCTACAATTTCATTCCAGAAAGAGGTCATTACAAGAGTGATGCACATGGTGTTATTTATACTTTATATATATATATATAAATATTATATATATATACTAAACATACTAAATTATATATATACTAAATATTACATATTTCCTTTAGTTATTACTTTCCTTTTGCTGCTATAGCAAATGACCACAAACCTAGGGACTAAAAATACAAATCTATGATCTTACAATTCTGGAGGTCAGGAGTTCAACATGGGCCTTACAACTTCAAGTCAAGTTTTTATTTATGTTTTATTTATTTCTAGGAGAGAGAGCGAGACAGCGTGAGCAGGGGAGGTTCAGAGAGAGAGGGAGTCACAGACTGAAACAGGCTCCAGGCTCTGAGCTGGCAGTCAGCAAAGAGCCCGGCGCGGGGCTCGAAGCCATGAACCGCGAGATCATGACCCAAGCGAAAGTCGGACGCTTAACCGACTAAGCCACCCAGGCGCCCCCAAATCAAGGTTTTGACAAGATCGGTTTCTTATGGAGGCTCAAGGGGAGATTCTGCTCTCTGTTTTACTAAGCTCACAGTTTGCCTGAATTCTTCGCATCCAGCTCCCCCGCTTCCTCCTCAAAACACACCATTTCAGGGGCACTTGGGTGGCTCCGTCTGCTAAGCATCTCACTTCAGTTCATGTTATAACCTTGCAGTCTGGGAGATCGATTCCCACATAGGGATCTGTGCTGACAGCTCAGAGCTTGGAGCCTGCTTTGGAGTCTGTGTCTCTGTCTTTCTTCCCTCCCCTCCCCATCCCCGCCTGTATTCTGTCTCTCTCCAAAATAAAGAAACATTAAAAACCAAAAACCATAAGACTTCAGTATCTGTTTCCACTGTCTCGTTTCTGTTCTATCATTCTCCCACCTCCCATACCAACGATTCTTGTCATACCATGAATCCCACACAGTTTAGACAGAATTACGTTTCCATTTCAAAATGATTAACTTAATCCCTTCTCCAAAGTCTCTATTGACACTTAGAGTAACACATTCAGAGTTTCTAGGGGTTGCGTATGTGTGTGTGGGTGGGATTTGACATGTTCTTCAAGGGGCAGAGAGAGGGAATATATCAGCTACCACAGCCAGACAAAAAGAAAGCATGTGAGAGGCCATTCACCTAAAGGAAATCGTATGGAGGGAAAAATTCACATCCCACATGAAACAAGAGCCGTAGGGAAGAAAGGCACAGGATCAGTGGATGTCTATTGAGGAAAACAAAGCAGGGCAAAATAAAGGAACGACCCTTAGTCTTAACAGTAAACATAACCCTAGGAACAGAAGAACATTTCCATGCAATTTCTCCATGATGTGGAATTGAAACAGCTAGATTTAAGAGAATGAGAGCTCTAAGACGAGAAGTCACGTCAATGCAAAGGTATCAAAATGGAGAATTTAGAGGTGAGGACAAAACAAAGACTCTACCCCAGGTCAAAACAGGATCAGTAAACAGAGGAGAAGCAGAAAGACATGAGGTTTCCATGTGAAAAACCGGCATCTTGACTCAAGTTTCAGGGGAAGCGATAGGGGCGGCTGGGTGGCTCAGAGGGTTGAGCCCTCTTACATTGGCTCAGGTCATAATCTAACAATCTGGGAGTTTGAACCCCGCCTCGGGTTCTAGGCTGACAGCTTAGAGCCGGGAGCCTGCTTCAGATTCTGTGTCTCCCTCGTTCTCTGCCCCTCCTCCACTCGTGCTGTCTCTCAATAATTAATAAAAAACGTTAAAAGCATTTAAAAAATAAAGGAAAGAGATCAATGTGTAACTAGAAGACAATGGCAATGAAAAGGCTACATGATGATACAATTATCAAGAGATTCACAAATAAACCAGATAGTAGTTCAAGGTACAATACAGTAAAATAGCCCCAGAATACAGAAATATTGGAAACCCCAAAGGAAAAGTACATCTGTTTTCCAGAATAAAAGAGTCTAGATGTATTTATGGCCCCAAGGCTGAGATGTGTATAGAACAGTATAAGATACATACATCCCCTTAAAGGATAAAAGGAATAAGCAAAATCCTTCGGGTATCTTAAGAGAAGGAGCAAGTCACTTGAGAGGGCTAAACCTGAAGCCGGCTTCCCCATTCCAGAACGTGACCTCTAGAGATTGAAAATCGGAGAACTGGGTCTGCAGATAACGGAAAGGAAGGAGGTGTGAAACTGTGACAGTATTTGTAGCCAAGTTGGTTGGAAGAGTAAGAGCATTGGGCAGACATTGTCAAATGTGTGTCAGAATTTTTATTCAGAAAAATGTGTGCGGGAAGACCCATGCCTAGAAAAGTCAGCTCTGTGACACAGCCAACGCCCAATGGCATGATCAAAGGACACGTGGAAAGATCCAGGCCAAAAGTCAGTAGAAGTCTGACTGCGAACAACTGAGGGTGGGGACAGGAGTGGGGTGGGAACTCTATGAAAACAGTGGTATCATACTATTGTCTATGAAGAAAGTTTGGGTTTCAGGACATTCAAGGACCGGGCTCTGGTTACTGCCCCCGATTCCCTGACCCCTGTGGTGTCTTACCTGGGCTCCGAGACTGGCAACGTTTCGATGGTGTCTCTGCATGATTGGTTCTGATCTCTGTGCTTTTGCCCAAACTCTTCTTACTCTTTTGAAAACTCATACAACATCTGGTGTTTCACTGTTATTGTATTTAGTACAGTGTATGGCTACTGGGTCCACTTTTAAGTGTCCCAGTTCAGGAATATCAGTTCGTAGTGAGGACACTACATGGTGTATGAGAGTGTGTGCTCAGTGTCTTCCTGCAGGAGAAAAAAAAAAAGCCATACAGCCACATGTCGATAACTATGAAATTTTACGAGCTAACAGAATTGTCACAAATACATCATCCATGAGCCTTACCTGCAAAGGCATACGAAAAACTTAATATGAGGATGGAATCCAGCCAATCCAGAGATGATGTTTTAAAAGGCCCCCTAATTTTAAAAATATGGTCTAATGGCTGGGGAAGAGCAATGAAACCACTAAAGGAGGAATGTACAAGAAAGCAAGTACAGATGGCCATGGCAGAAGAGAATGTAGATTTTAAATATATTTCTAAAATAAAAATAGCTATAAACTCTAAAAGACAGAGAGAAGAGGGAAGGACAGATGTGCTACTTTCATCTTGAAAGGAAGAGCTAACTAAGCTGATTCTACGAATGAAACGTAAAATTACACCTACCTCAATATCTTTAAAATCTTTATTCTTACTCACCAGGTGCGATTATGTTTGTGAAATTGGTTTTATGAATTTATTTATTTGTTTTTGATTCCACAGGAGAGATCATATGGCTTTCTCCTTCTGATTTATTTTACTTAGCATAATGCTCTCGAGGTTCATCCATGTCATTGCAACTGGCAAATATCATATGTTTGCACGTATAAGAGGATTAGGAGGTACTTAACTGAGGAGGAAAGCGGAGAAGAAGCGCGTAAATGGTGGGCGAAAGGGAGAGAGGGAAACCATGAGAGACTCTTGAATGCTAACAAAACCTGAGGACTGGTGGATGTGGGGGGGAAGGGGGATGGGCATGGAGGAGAACACCTGTGGGGGTGAGCACTGAGTGTTCTGTGGAAACTAACTTGCCAATAAACTCTTTATGAAAAAATAAATAAAAATTCAAAAAATTAAAAAAAAAACAAAAATGAAACGTTAAAAATTTTAAAAAAAGACAATGAAAATGCTAACTCAAAAAGATGCATGCACTCCAGGGTTAATAGCAGTATTATTTACAATAGCCAAGAAGTAGAAACAACCTATCTATATGGAATATTAATCAGTCATAAAAAAAAAAAGAAGAAGGAAATCAAGAGCAATTTAAACATTACTAAATTTGTGTTTCGGAAACACAGTTCAACGTTGGTAGCTCCGTATTTCATTTTGACAAATTCAAGTACGGCAAAGTTTGTATTCTAATAACCATAGGGTAATTCATTTTCTGCCAAGTAACTTCTCTTCCTCTTTCCATCCATTCATTTATTTATCCATCCATCTACTTGTCTGTCTACTTCTATACAGATGTACATGAGGGTGTTCAAGTAGCTTGATCCCCAAGCGATGTGGAAAACCGTTACACTTGCATCATTTCGAATCACTTTTAAACATAATTTTTACGAATTTTTGAGGTCCCATTGTATTACATACACAAAAACCACGAAGCGTATGCTCAAAGGTAAAGACAATAATGCAAATCCCGGGAAAGTAGATTTCCACCTGGGTAATTCCTTTAGCATTCCTTTCTCTGAGAACTTCCTTTTTTGAAAGTCCTTTTCTGAATAACAATTAATAAAATTCTTCAAAGGTTCTACGTTTTAAAGGAGTATACGAGGCTGATATAAACACTGTGATGTGAGTGTACTCTGAAAATACAAGACAGAAATTATGTGATAATGGATTAGAGAATACTTATGTAGGATTTCAACCGAAAATAATCCATGAAAGCACAACAAATACATTGAGTAACGTTACTAATCTACTAGATCTGGTACATGATCCAAGGAGAGTGAAACGCATAGAATTATGGAACTGCCAAAACCATGATGCACTCTCACAGGTCAACATGGTTGGTTGGTTTCATTGTTTGTTTCCATAGGCCCTCTTACATTTAATAGTCATTCAGCCCATGGCGCAAATTCTTCTAAATGGGGAGCCAGAATTAGACACAGTTGGGTGAGTTGCTTATTAACTTGTATAGGAAAAAAGATCTTCACGAAGATGTCCATCAAAATGGAAACCCTATAAGAGTTGGATGTCTTCTCTACCTTCTTTTAAAACAAATGTATAGGGGCGCCTGGGTGGCTTAGTCGGTTAAGCGTCCGACTTTCGCTTAGGTCATGATCTCGCGGTTCGTGGGTTCGAGCCCCGCATCGGGCTCTGTGCTGACTGCCAGCTCAGAGCCTGGAGCCTGTTTCAGTCTGTGACTCCCTCTCTCTCTGACCCTCCCCTGCTCATGCTGTCTCTCTCTCTCTCCTAGAAAAAAAAAAGGTAAAACAAATGTATAAATGTTTATTTATTTTGGAGCAAGAGAGAGACAGAGCGTAAGAAGGGAGGGCCCGTGAGGGAGCGAGACACAGAATCTGAAGGAGGCTCCAGGCTCTGAGATATCAGCACAGAGCTGGATGTGGAGTTCCAACTCAGGAACCAGGAGATTCTCATCGGAGCTGAACGCAGATGCATAACCAACTGAGCCACCCAGGTTACCCTGTGACCTACGGTCTTGACGGCTATCGTTCTAGTATCAGCAATCGTAGTAGACGTTTGGGGTTTATCGAACAAAAATATATATAAACCTATACATGGATAAAGATGAATGGATTCAGAGAATCAGAAGAGGGTGAAACTTTTCTCTGGCTTCCCTTACCTAACTTCTATTAGATGATGAAACAATGTTTCTTGGAATCCAACGGATCTATTCTAACAAAGACAATTTTAGCTTTCAAATCCTTTATATACATAATTTCTTCTCACAAAAGAATGGATCGGGCCCATCCTTTATAAAATGGAAAGGTTAAGGAAGCTTCAGAAAGTTCAGGAACCTGCTTGGTCATAGGCCTTTGTGAGTATGAAAAGAGTCTTTCTGCTAAAGAGACATGAAATTAAATGGGTCTCTCCTGAAACTAAGAGAGGGTGTATTTTGTTTGGAATGCTGCTCTTGCCACACGATAAGCTTCCTAGAGCCATTCCTCAGCAGCTGAATCCATCAGGGGAATTTCTGACTTAAGGAACCAGTGACAGGAGTTTGACCAATGCTTATCTTTGGAACATGCCCCAAAAGCAGCATGTGTAGAGGTCCAAGACACTGAGTAGAATAGCCCTCCCTTCACACCAGCTCTCAAGGAAAGCTTAAGGAATCCATGTCACGGCTTACGTTGAACAAGCCTTCCCAAGGATGCAAAGCTATCCAAGAAGAAGAGTGAGGGGGAGTACTAGGAAGCAAAAGGGACCATGAAAAGAAGGCTGTTAAGTCAGCCTCTTCCATCTGTATCTTTTGGAACACCTTTGCCTCTAACAAGGGTGAAAGGCAAAATGAAGATCAGAGGATTGAATGAGCAAGTGAAATGCGAGAGAGGGCTGATGTCTCCAGCTTGAAGTTCGAATCCCTAATCTGTCACATGGTGTTTGTGGGAGGTTGGGGAAGCTAACTGAACTTGCTGGGATCCAGTTTTTCACCTTCACTTGGTGCCAAACTTATCGAGATGAAGATTATGTGAGAAAAGTATTTTTATGGTTAGACTATATTTTATTTATTTATTGAGAGGGAGAGAGAGCAAGCAAGCAGGGGAGGGGCCGAGAGAGAGAGAGGGAAACAGAATATCAAGCAGGCTCCGTCAGCACCGAGCCCGATGTGGGGATGGAAATCGTGAACCCGGAGATCATGTCCTGACCCCATGATCCAGAGGCAGAAGCTCAAGCAACTCAAGCACCCAGGCGCCCAGGGAGAAAAATCGTCCTACACTTCTTGGAGGATTGTTAACCCTCAATAAACATGGGTCATGAGTTGACCGTACGCTGAATGTTTTCCCATAAGATGGATGTACACAATGACTAATCTAAGACAAAGTGTCAGGTTGAGCATGGAACATCCGGCCAATGCACACTGAAGACATTTGAAGGAGCCAAGTGACTTTCAGTATTTCCTCTGTTTCAATATTTTCACGTCCTACTGAATGTTCATGATGCTACTCATTGAAGTCAATTTCCCTTCTCTGTTCTCCGTTAGGAGTCCAAAATGGCAATTCTCATTTGCCGTTGACAATCTGACGAAAGTACTGCTTTTCTTAAATTCTCTTGCAAAGTGGCATTGTGCTGCTTTGATGAACCTGTTTCCAATTTCATTGAAATGCACTCGACAATGGGTGCTCTGACATGTCAGATGCAAACAACCGTAAGTTGTCTGGAAATGGTTGTCTTTTACACCCTGCGGTGATCAGAACATTTCGTCCTATGGTGATCAAAGGATATTTAACATGTCATGTTGTCAAATGACCTGCAGTTAAGTTCCTTTATGGGAAATGGCATACTACGGAAAAGGAATGTTCTATAAGTTTTCTAATAAATTAACTGAATCACCTCAGGAGAAAGTGCTTACTAACCAACAGATGGTTTGCGAACAGCAATCTTTTACCAGACACATCAGTGCTAACTGCCTGGCGCCAACATTTGCGCTTGCTTCGGGGATCGATTTCCTTTTCTTTATTTTATTGTTGAACCTAGGATTCAAAGGAATCTTTGTCTATACAATTGATTATCTGTACACCCATAATCACAGTGTACGTAGGTTTTGCTCACAAGAATCACTTTTCAGAAGAGGGGGACCTAGTTTTAATGGCTACCCTTTCCTCATAATTTTCTACTATCATTTTAATTGTATCTTGACATTTATTTTCATGGGAAAAATAGAGCTGAGCCAGTGAAATGCATTTCAGGATAGGCACAAGTGAGAAACATGAGATAATGTTAATCTCCAAATTATTACATAGAAGAAATATTCTGGAACATACTATATATGGACTTAAATAGATACTTGGTTCGGGAAAGGCTTCAGTAAATGAAACCTGAAGACACTTTAAAAGAAAAAATAGAAATTGAAAATAAACTTATTTGTATAACCAGTCCATGGAGATACAAATACCATTGAAATATTAGGCTAGTACAAAAAAAAAAAAGAAAAAAAAGTTCAGAGTGAAATGTTCACAGAGTTCACTGATCAATCAGCACATGTACATTCTTCCTCTACAACAACAGCGTCGAATGCTCCTCTTTCCACCTCCTCCCTGTTTCCCATAAACAATGAAGGGAAAGCACAACTGTTTTCCACTGTTCAAGAAACAGATTCTGCATCTGAGTTTCCTTTAGGGGACAAAGTGCAGTTTTGCTGTTCAGAGACGGTTGTTCATTGTCATTTTTTTCTAGAGCTTTTGGATCCAGAGAAAGAATGGGAAAGCATAGTTTCAAACTTCCTGGCTTCAGGACATGAAGAAGTTTTGCCATTTCTTATAACCCAACAGATTTCAAGGATCTCTTTATCAGGCACCACTCTTTGCGGCCTTATTGTTCCTTATCTGAAGAAGGGTAACCACTCTCTTTCTTTCATAAAGACAACTGACGTTCCGAATGAAGAAGCCATGACTACTATCAAACCGTCATCGTCAGACATGGAAGATTGTAAAACTTTTCTTCTTTATATAATTACTCCCCATCACTCCCTACAAACATGAGGGCTATGAGATCTTGTTTCTTTTTTAAATTTTTATTTCACTCAATGCTTTTATTGGGGGGACAGTCAGCAGATATGTTCTAGAGGAACTACACAATGTTTTTCAGAAGTCTTTCACGGAAAATTTGAAATGTGCGCTGAGTTGGGCTTCAGTTCTTCCTTGGCTATTTTTTATTTCCTTCAAATGATTTACTGCTTTCTTTGTCAATATTCTGGTTTCTTTTCATTTTCTGTCACGGATGATAGTGACTTGACACCGTCACTTACTTGCATCACAATCATGATCGTTAATTTGCCTCAACATCGTGAGAGGGGGCAAAAAATCAGAGAACTCCGTTTGTATATATATCAGGTTGGTTTTACATTAGAAATAAACTTAGGGATAATTGATATCATTTGGGTGTTAACTCTGCATATCCTAAGATACTGAGAGCACTGCCATTTTTCAAGTCTCCCTTTCGCTTTTTGTTTCTTCAGAACAATTTGATTTTTGTTCACCCAAGCCACTCTAGTGAAGCCTATTTGAACGCATTGCATTTGACTCTGTCAGATTCAGTGGGGTATACTTTTAATATGTTCTCCGGGGAGATACTTCGACATGTGAAAGTCATTGATTTATGTTTCTTTTATGTATAAGTAAGCCCACAATTCTTGCTCTTTAAACATACTTAACTTTGTAATTGTAGTAGTGAACACTTCAAAGAAAATGAAAGTAGTAAAGATATCAGTGACCCTTTTTGTGTTTCTTCTCACAGGAGGAATATCTCATTTTTCCCCTCAACTGTGGGATTTTAAGTCAAGATCAAGATTGTATCATGGTAACGAAGAATGATCCAATTTGTATTGAGTCATTTGATCATCAAGAAAAGATGTTAAATTTGATGACACACATTTTTAGCATCTAAGGAGATGTATCATGCGGGGTTTCTCTTTGGACATATGGTGAATTTTACGGCTCTCCTTCTTCATATTGAATCATTCCTACCTTCTTGCAATCAACCCACCCTGGTCGGCGCTTTGGTCTTTGCCATGGCAGAGTTTCTTTACCTTTTCTCTGAGTTCACATATGTTCTTGGGTTCTATCCACTCTGCAATTCAAGCTCTCTGTTGACTGGTGTTTTCCATCACCTATATTATTTTTCAGATTTAGTAACAGATTGGAAGGTCTTATGTTTCTTGATTCCTATTTTTGTTCTCATCCTCCATATTTATTTTCTTCTTCCTCTAAATCAGTAGGAAGTGGTTAACGTGGTCCATTTTATTGTCCTTTTTCCAGTAATGGTTGCTCCGCAGGAACGTCTTTGAATGTTTTCTCTCTGAGTTCTTTTTCTCCTGCAGAAACGGGCTCATGAGATCAGATAGGGGCAAGACGGTGAAGAAGTAGGCAGCTCCGTCCATTGCACCCGCGCCCATACCTCACACGGTAAAGATCTGAAGCCATAGGAAACCTTACGGAACCCAAGAGATGAGGAGAAAAAGGGCGCAGTATCCACTGAGAAAGCTTTCTAACGTGAGTGCGAAGCGGGGAAGAGAAAACCGAGCCGGGATCGGAGACTCCAGATACGGGGGAGATCCCTCTCTATTTGGAGTGAGAGGGGAAAAAAGAGAGTCCGAAAGACAAAAACCTCTGCTCGGGGCACAGAAAGACCATGCTCAATAAATACCTGCGGGCCAGGCCCCCGCGCGCCAACTCGTCCCAGAGACACTGCACGCGAGGACCGCCTCTTTGTGCTCCTGGCTGGCTGGACTCCTAGAGAAGCTGCACGCCTGCCGCGCCATTGTGCTCCTGACTGGCTGGAAATCTAGAGGGAAGGCGAAGAGCTTCAAACCTGGAGATTTGCCCGTGAGTTCGCATTTCGGGCGAAGAGACACAGAGTGACCTGATTTCCCTCCCCCCAGGGGACTCTGCGTGCCCGGCAGGCAAGCTCCCCCTCCCCCCTGCTCGCCAGCCCGACGCTGAGGAGAAGCGAGCATCGATTTTGGCTCCATCCCACAGGAGAAGGCTTGGAATTGCCCCGAGGGGACGCTTGGGAAGTTGTGTGTATGGCAATTTCAGTGGGGTGCACGGACTGGAATTTGGAGTCTGGGACTGGCCTGGGTTGAAGAGCGCAACCAACTTTGGCTGCACCCCCGGTATGGGGAGGTTACACGCCCAAAACAGCGAAGTCCAGTGCTTGGTTCCAGAAGGGACTGGAACGCTGCCACTCTCCTCACCGCAACCACAGAGGCTGAACTCCCGCCGGATACGTTGGATCACACGACGCCCATCTCTCCTTGAGAGCGGCCCTCCTCCCTATTTTCTTTCTTTCTTTCTTTTTCCTTTGGTTCTTCTTCCTCTTTTTTTTTTCCTTCTATATTTTCTTTCCTTTTATCCCCAGAACACGGACTTGATAGTCTCTGGTCACCGGCTTGTTTAAACAATCACATTTCGTCCATTCTGTAGATGTAAATTCTACACCTACCGACCTTTTCATGTCTTTCTCTAGGAGGAATCAGACTATATAGTTTCTCTGGATCACCCCAGCGTCCTTCTCTCAACTACCCACGCAGATTCCTCCCTTTAGCTCTTTGAAAAAAGCTTCGTATTCCTTCTGCCTGTTCATTCTATTTCCAATTTTGCCTCATCCCGGCCTTGTCTTCTCTGTGTTTGTCTGGGCTCTTCAACCAGCACTGGATACACCCAACTCTATAAGCGTAGCTGGGAAATCCTGTGATATGCTTTCAACCGTTCTTTGTCCATCGGTGTTCTTCTTTTCCCTTTTCTTTTCTCCTCTTGGACCTTTTTATGTATTGTTCATTTTCTCCTATTGGCCTTCCCTCCTCCGTCTTTTCTCTTAACTTTTTCCTTTTTCCTCTAGGTTTGCCTGTTAGTTGGATTTGACTGTGCGTTTGTGTGCCTCTGCTCCCTGTGTGTTTGTCTCTCTGTTTCCTTCTCCTGGGCTACCTCAAGAAACCAGCCAAAGGACACATGGCGGAGAGACCCAAATACCATTACGAGTACGAAAATAAAATAACCAAGGTCTAAACAAGGGAGACCAAGAGATACCATTCACAACACACCCTCCGAAAGGATAGGCCCTGGCCAGTCAAAGAGTCTTCTTGGATACAGCAGTGCTCACAGGTGCACAGAGCATAATAAGTGTTGAAAACTAACAAGAGACAGAAAGCTAAGGAAAAGGAGGAAACGAAAAAGCTCTCCTCGAAAAAAATTCCAAGGAGAATTGACAGCTAGTGAACTGCTGCAAACAGATACAAGCAGCATAACTGAACAAGATTTTAGAACAATAATCATCAAATTAATAGCTGGCCTGGGAAAAGCATAGGGGACATCAAAGAGACTATGGCTATAAGTAACATGGGGGATAAAAACAGGCCTGAGGAATGAAACAATGGGGTAAATGAGATACATGGTACATTGGAGGCCTCCAATGCACAGATTGAAGAGGCAGAAAGGAGAATAAGTGATTTGGAAGACACCATTATGGAACAAGAAGAAGCTGATAAAAAATGAGACAAACAGATCCAGGAACATGAAAGAGGCGTTCGAGAGCTAGGTGAAACAGTCAAACGCAACAATGTCCGTATCATAGGAATCTCTGCAGAAGAAGAGAGAGGGAAAGGGGCTGAAGGAGTCCTGGCACAAATTATAGCAGAGAATTTCCCCAACCTGGGGAAGGAAGTAAACGTTGAGATACAAGAGGCTCAGAGGACTCTCCTCAGTCAGAATTAGAATCGATCTTCTGCACGGCATATCCTAAGGAAAAATGGCAAAACGTAAGGACAAAGAGAATTTTGAAAGCAGCTAGGGAGCAAATGGCCCTAACATACAATGGGAAACCTATCCGAATGGGGACACACCTATCTACTGCAACATGGCAGGCCAGAAAGGAATGGCAGGAGATCTTCTATGTGATGAACAAAACATTTGCAGCCAAGAATCCTCTATCCAGCAAGCCTGTCGTTGACAATCGAAGAAGAGAGCAAAGTCTTTCCAAATAAACAGAAATGGAAAGAATTTGTCACCACTAAGCCAGCTCTACAAGATGCCCTGAGGGGGACGCTCTGAAAAATGTTGAAAAAAAGAAAGATTCCAGGGACACCACCACAGACATGACCCCACAGAGGAAACAAAGATTCTAAACCCACGTATCTCAATAATAACACTGAATGTAAATGGGCTGAGTGCTTCAATCAAAAGACATAGCGTAGCAGAATGGAAAAAAAAATCCATCTATACGGTGTCGACCAGAAACCCATCTTCCACTGGAAGATACCTTCATATTAAGTGTAAAGGGATGGAGAAAAATATATCATACTGCTAGAAATCAAAAGAAAGCTGGAGGAGCTATACATATATCAGACAAACTGGACTTTAAATTGACCTCAATAACAAGAGATGAAGAAGGGCACTATAGAATAGTTACAGGGTCTCTCCATCAGGAAGAACGAACCATCATGAATGTCTATGCTCCGAATATGGGAGCACCTAAATACTTAAAACATTTAATCCCAAACAGAAACAAGCTTCTAGATAAAAATGTGCTAATAGCAGGGTTCTTTAATACCCTCCTTACAGCAACAAAGAGGTCAATCAGACCGAAAGTCACTAAAGGGACAATGGACTTGAAAGACACATTGAACCAGATGGATCTGACAGATATATTTAGAACTCTACATTCTGAGGCCAGGAAATTCACTTTGTTCTCAAGTGCACATGGCACATTCTCCAAGAGATCCCATCCTGGGACCTACGACAGCCCTCAAGTAATAGAAAAGAATTGAGACCCTACCATGCACACTCACAGATCCTAATGCTTTGAAACGTGAAATCAATCACAGGGAGAAGTCTGGACAACCTCCAAAAACATGGAGGGTAAAGAACACCCTACTAAAGAATGAATGGGCCAATAAGGCAATTCGAGGAGGAAATTCAATATATATATGGAAACAAATGAAAATGAAAACACAACAATCCAAAATCTATGGGATGCGGCAAAGGCAGTCCTAAGAGGAAAGCACATGGCACTCCAGGCCTATTTGAAGGCATCAAAAAAGCACAAGTCCAACATCTCACAGCTCACCTAAAGGAACTAGAGGCACAGCAGCAAGGACGCCCGAAACCCAGGAGAAGAAGAGAAAGTAAAAATCAGAGCAATATTCCGGTTTAGCTATCTTGACACCTCTGTAGGGCCCACATAGAGTATGAAGAGCAATGGATGCCAGAGCTAGTCTCAAAGAATGCTAGAGGAACTTATGAAAGACCATGGCTATCAGCAGTCTTTCATTTGTTTTAGTCGCAGAATCTGTGGCTGTAAAACTGGATTCAGAAGAGACAGAGGATTCTGGCATACAGATCAATGGAAATCAAAGATTCTCTCAGCTCGTGACCTACATAGGGTACACATCGTGAGGACAGATGATTTTCTAGGACCAAACTCAGGATATGTCGATAGTCTCCCAGTGTATGTACCTAGAGCCTTTTAGGATGCAAAGCCTATCAAATGCAAAGTACTTCTGACTCCTGGGGTCACTATCATGGCGTTGTTTCCTTTGAATGATTTTCGATTCACTTGACTCATCTTCTCTATTCTATGAAGAGATCCTTGGGAACCAGAAGCATATTCCAAACACACAAGGCACACTTAAATACTTTAGACATTGCAAACAAAAACTTCTTGCCTAGTCTCTGCCTAGAAGATAAAATAATGACTTCCAAAATACAATGTTTAATCAATCAATGGATCATTTTACATATACAAGAGTCAAGAATAATTGTCCATGATATCCTTCACTCTAGGAAATGAACTCTGCCAACGCAAATCACTGGTTCCTTTGGTAATTTGGTGGCAAGCTGAATTCAAAAGTGTCTTCAAATGAGATGAGAAGAAAACACTTTCTGAGTTTGATTGAAAAGTGTGATGTTAAAAATTAAAGAAATAATAGAATCTGGTACCATGGGATTCATTCGGAAACAGAGCGCTTTTTCAGCTTTAACACAGGGAAGAAAGAAATCTTCAAAAGATGTCTAGTTAATCAATGGAGATGCACAGGTGATAAGGAAAATATAAATGTCAAATAATCCGTGTTCATGGAATTCACAAATTGTATGGTGTGTAGATCCAAGTACTTTATGCATGTATTATAAAATCAGCATAAAGAAGAAAAATAGCGAATCCTCATTGAATATTTCCAATGAGAAAAATAAATTTGAATGCTTTGGTTTCCTTGTTTATAGAACCACTTTCTTGAGCTAAAATCGAAAATGCTCATCAGGAAAACCATTTCTTGTTTTATTCTTTAACGTTTCTTTCCTTTTGAGAAAGAGGGAGACAAAGACTTGAAGTAGGCCCCAGGCTCTGAGCTGTAAGCAGAGAGCCTGCCGCAGGCCTGGAATGCAAACGGCTGGATCATGACCTGAGCGGAAGTTGATGGCTTCACCGACAGATCCACCCGGCTTAGAGATCCTTCCGAGAGGAGTCAAGGGAATTCCGAATATTATAGACATTCCTGAAAATAGTATCCAATGTATTCATAGTACCTCTTAGAGTCAGGTGGATTAATAACACAAGATGGTATGAAGTTTGAGAATGGCAAACTGGAGTTAACTTCTTCAACCAACAAGTAGTTTTTAAAAGGTCCATTTTAAACTATATCCTCATGACGCCAATTTGAGGGAATTTACTCACAGTTATTACTTATTAGCCCTCTACTCACTGCAGGCATGAAGCCATCGTCATTTGGATTCTGGCCTTTTCAATTGAGTTCATGGTACAAATTCAGACCACAAAATTCTAAGCTAAGGAGACGTACCCTCAACATGCATGTGATGCCTGCAACTTTGGAAAGAGAAAAGTCATTTTATGTAAGAAAAAAATGACTTCAGTCCCTTCAATGACTCCAATCCAAATGATGATCAGAAAAGGCTGGTTGCCTATGTTTTGATTTAACCTGTTCTTCTGGCATGTACTTGATTCTTCCCCACTGAGTTGTCCTTGAGGCTCCCGATAGAATGTGTTTACCTAGAGTTGTTGCCCAGACGGCAGTAACGAGTAACAAGGGACAACATACTTCATGACCCATATTCCCAAACTTGTTTGAAATGCTGCTCCAGGTAGGCAGAAGCACTTTTGCTTTTTGTGGTCCAAGGGAAGCATGTGTCGCTTTCCCTCACTCAGGGCACTGGAATCCACAGCCTTTCTCTTCTTTCTCTGGGGTATTTCTAGTGACTCTCCAAACCCCTATCCACCAGTTATCTGGAATACACAAAAGAATACCACGGCTGTCCTAGGATCAACTCATCCTATTCCTCTCTGTTGGGATTAAACATTCTTTAGACTATTAACTTACAAAGGTACACAACAAAGAACCTACTGAGGGTCTCCTAAGAAAACAACGGAGACAACCTGAGGAATAAAAAAATACATATAGTGCACACTGAAGAGCAACCTAAGCGTCCACTGATGGAAACATGGACAAACAAGATATGGTATGTACATGCAATGGAATGTGAACTATCAAAAAATTAGGCAATCCTGATATCTGCTACAACACGGATGACCTCTGAAGACAGAGTGATAAGTGAAATAAGTCATGGGCAAGAAGACAAATACTGCACGATTCCATTTCGAGGTAGTATCTAGAGCGGTCCAAATCAGTGGGAGTTTCCAGGGCCGGAAGGGAGGGAGGGAAAGGAGTCATTGTGTCATGGGTAGAGTTTCAGTTTTACAAGATGAAAAGACTTCCATGGCTTTACGGTGATGATGGTAGCCTAGCAGTGTTAATATGCTTAATGCCACTGAACTGTACACTGAATGATGGCTAAGATAGTACATTTTAGGTGATGTGTATTTTCCTAATTTTTAACGAAATACCTATGGTGAAACTCACGAATGGTAGAGTTGGATTTAAGATTTCTATGTGGAGTGAACAAGGGTGACTTTGAATCTGTTCTACTCTTTACGGACGATGTCCTTGGCTTCTCTTTCCTTCAATGGGAAGGGAATGCATATATACTCACGACTGTGGTGTTCTGACTTACCCATGAGAAAACATTCAGCCATTTCCCTTCCAGGATAGATCTGTCTCCTGTAAGAAGGTAAACTGGTTGTCATGTGACCTACTGGGTGATGAGGGAAGAAGATTTGCCTTAGGCTTTGATTCAATTCAGGTCAATCATTTCCAGGCAAAATACACCGTTGTGGCTACAACAGAGATGCTGTCCTTGAGGGGTTCGTACTTTATTGATCCTAACAAGGAGCTACCTAGCTATACCCATACATATGCCTAGATTGAGAAGGAAGAAACCTCTGTTTAAGTCCTAAGGGTAAAAAAAGAGAGTCCCATGATTCTTGAGCTAATGCTAGAAGAAATCAATGCCAGAATTGCTCAGGGATATTTAGGTTTTATAGCTACACATAGATCACTAGAAAAAAAAAAGCTTTGAGTTCGAACCTGAGAAGAGGGAGAAAGAAAGCCTTTATTATTGTGAGGCATAAACACTAGGAATCTTAAGAATTTTTTCCTAGGAGGGGCGCCCGGGTGGCTTAGTCGGTTAAGCGTCCGACTTTTCGCTCAGGTCATGATCTCGCGGTTCGTGGGTTCGAGCCCCGCGTCGGGCTCTGTGCTGACTGCCAGCTCAGAGCCTGGAGCCTGTTTCAGTCTGTGACTCCCTCTCTCTCTGACCCTCCCCTGCTCATGCTGTCTCTCTCTCTCTCCTAGAAAAAAAAAAAGGTAAAACAAATGTATAAATGTTTATTTATTTTGGAGCAAGAGAGAGACAGAGCGTAAGAAGGGAGGGCCCGTGAGGGAGCGAGACACAGAATCTGAAGGAGGCTCCAGGCTCTGAGCTATCAGCACAGAGCTGGATGTGGTGTTCCAACTCAGGAACCAGGAGATTCTCATTGTAGCTGAACGCAGATGCGTAACCAACTGAGCCACCCAGGTTACCCTGTGACCTACGGTCTTGACGGCTATCGTTCTAGTATCACAATCGTAGTAGACGTTTGGGGTTTATCGAACAAAAATATATATAAACCTATACATGGATAAAGATGAATGGATTCAGAGAATCAGAAGAGGGTGAAACTTTTCTCTGGCTTCCCTTACCTAACTATTAGATGATGAAACAATGTTTCTCGGAATCCAACGGATCTATTCTAACAAAGACAATTTTAGCTTTCAAATCCTTTATATACATAATTTCTTCTCACAAAAGAATGGATCGGGCCCATCCTTTATAAAATGGAAAGGTTAAGGAAGCTTCAGAAAGTTCAGGAACCTGCTTGGTCATAGGCCTCTGTGAGTATGAAAAGAGTCTTACTGCTAAAGAGACATGAAATTAAATGGGTCTCTCCTGAAACTAAGAGAGGGTGTATTTTGTTTGGAATGCTGCTCTTACCACACGATAAGCTTCCTAGGGCCATTCCTCAGCAGCTGAATCCATCAGGGGAATTTCTGACTTAAGGAACCAGTGACAGGAGTTTGACCAAGGCTTATCTTTGGAACATGCCCCAAAAGCAGCATGTGTAGAGGTCCAAGACACTGAGTAGAATAGCCCTCCCTTCACACCAGCTCTCAAGGAAAGCTTAAGGAATCCATGTCACGGCTTACGTTGAACAAGCCTTCCCAAGGATCCAAAGCTATCCAAGAAGAAGAGTGAGGGGGAGTACTAGGAAGTAAAAGGGACCATGAAAAGAAGGCTGTTAAGTCAGCCTCTTCCATCTGTATCTTTTGGAACACCTTTGCCTCTAACAGGGGTGAAAGGCAAAATGAAGATCAGAGGATTGAATGAGCAAGTGAAATGCGAGAGAGGGCTGATGTCTCCAGCTGGAAGTTCGAATCCCTAATCTGTCACATGGTGTTTGTGGGAGGTTGGGGAAGCTAACTGAACTTGCTGGGATCCAGTTTTTCACCTTCACTTGGTGCCAAACTTATCGAGATGAAGATTATGTGAGAAAAGTATTTTTATGGTTAGACTATATTTTATTTATTTATTGAGAGGGAGAGAGCAAGCAAGCAGGGGAGGGGCCGAGAGAGAGAGAGGGAAACAGAATATCAAGCAGGCTCCGTCAGCACCGAGCCCGAGGTGGGGATGGAAATCGTGAACCCGGAGATCATGTCCTGACCCCATGATCCAGAGGCAGAAGCTCAAGCAACTCAAGCACCCAGGCGCCCAGGGAGAAAAATCGTCCTACACTTCTTGGAGGATTGTTAACCCTCAATAAACATGGGTCATGAGTTGACCGTACGCTGAATGTTTTCCCATAAGATGGATGTACACAATGACTAATCTAAGACAAAGTGTCAGGTTGAGCATGGAACATCCAGCCAATGCACACTGAAGACATTTGAAGGAGCCAAGTGACTTTCAGTATTTCCTCTGTTTCAATATTTTCACGTCCTACTGAATGTTCATGATGCTACTCATTGAAGTCAATTTCCCTTCTCTGTTCTCCGTTAGGAGTCCAAAATGGCAATTCTCATTTGCCGTTGACAATCTGACGAAAGTACTGCTTTTCTTAAATTCTCTTGCAAAGTGGCATTGTGCTGCTTTGATGAACCTGTTTCCAATTTCATTGAAATGCACTCGACAATGGGTGCTCTGACATGTCAGATGCAAACAACCGTAAGTTGTCTGGAAATGGTTGTCTTTTACACCCTGCGGTGATCAGAACATTTCGTCCTATGGTGATCAAAGGATATTTAACATGTCATGTTGTCAAATGACCTGCAGTTAAGTTCCTTTATGGGAAATGGCATACTACGGAAAAGGAATGTTCTATAAGTTTCTATAAGTTTTCTAATAAATTAACTGAATCACCTCAGGAGAAAGTGCTTACTAACCAACAGATGGTTTGCGAACAGCAATCTTTTACCAGACACATCAGTGCTAACTGCCTGGCGCCAACATTTGCGCTTGCTTCGGGGATCGATTTCCTTTTCTTTATTTTATTGTTGAACCTAGGATTCAAAGGAATCTTTGTCTATACAATTGATTATCTGTACGCCCATAATCACAGTGTACGTAGGTTTTGCTCACAAGAATCACTTTTCAGAAGAGGGGGACCTAGTTTTAATGGCTACCCTTTCCTCATAATTTTCTACTATCATTTTAATTGTATCTTGACATTTATTTTCATGGGAAAAATAGAGCTGAGCCAGTGAAATGCATTTCAGGATAGGCACAAGTGAGAAACATGAGATAATGTTAATCTCCAAATTATTACACAGAAGAAATATTCTGGAACATACTATATATGGACTTAAATAGATACTTGGTTCGGGAAAGGCTTCAGTAAATGAAACCTGAAGACACTTTAAAAGAAAAAAATAGAAATTGAAAATAAACTTATTTGTATAACCAGTCCATGGAGATACAAATACCATTGAAATATTAGGCTAGTACAAAAAAAAAAAAAAGAAAAAAAAGTTCAGAGTGAAATGTTCACAGAGTTCACTGATCAATCAGCACATGTCCATTCTTCCTCTACAACAACAGCGTCGAATGCTCCTCTTTCCACCTCCTCCCTGTTTCCCATAAACAATGAAGGGAAAGCACAATTGTTTTCCACTGTTCAAGAAACAGATTCTGCATCTGAGTTTCCTTTAGGGGACAAAGTGCAGTTTTGCTGTTCAGAGACGGTTGTTCATTGTCATTTTTTTCTAGAGCTTTTGGATCCAGAGAAAGAATGGGAAAGCATAGTTTCAAACTTCCTGGCTTCAGGACATGAAGAAGTTTTGCCATTTCTTATAACCCAACAGATTTCAAGGATCTCTTTATCAGGCACCACTCTTTGCGGCCTTATTGTTCCTTATCTGAAGAAGGGTAACCACTGTCTTTCTTTCATAAAGAAAACTGACGTTCCGAATGAAGAAGCCATGACTACTATCAAACCGTCATCGTCAGACATGGAAGATTGTAAAACTTTTCTTCTTTATATAATTACTCCCCATCACTCCCTACAAACATGAGGGCTATGAGATCTTGTGTCTTTTTTAAATTTTTATTTCACTCAATGCTTTTATTGGGGGGACAGTCAGCAGATATGTTCTAGAGGAACTACACAATGTTTTTCAGAAGTCTTTCATGGAAAATTTGAAATGTGCGCTGAGTTGGGCTTCAGTTCTTCCTTGGCTATTTTTTATTTCCTTCAAATGATTTACTGCTTTCTTTGTCAATATTCTCGTTTCTTTTCATTTTCTGTCACGGATGATAGTGACTTGACACCGTCACTTACTTGCATCACAATCATGATCGTTAATTTGCCTCAACACCGTGAGAGGGGGCAAAAAATCAGAGAACTCCGTTTGTATATATATCAGGTTGGTTTTACATTAGAAATAAACTTAGGGATAATTGATATCATTTGGGTGTTAACTCTGCATATCCTAAGATACTGAGAGCACTGCCATTTTTCAAGTCTCCCTTTCGCTTTTTGTTTCTTCAGAACAATTTGATTTTTGTTCACCCAAGCCACTCTAGTGAAGCCTATTTGAACGCATTGCATTTGACTCTGTCAGATTCAGTGGGGTATACTTTTAATATGTTCTCCGGGGAGATACTTCGACATGTGAAAGTCATTGATTTATGTTTCTTTTATGTATAAGTAAGCCCACAATTCTTGCTCTTTAAACATACTTAACTTTGTAATTGTAGTAGTGAACACTTCAAAGAAAATGAAAGTAGTAAAGATATCAGTGACCCTTTTTGTGTTTCTTCTCACAGGAGGAATATCTCATTTTCCCCCTCAACTGTGGGATTTTAAGTCAAGATCAAGATTGTATCATGGTAACGAAGAATGATCCAATTTGTATTGAGTCATTTGATCATCAAGAAAAGATGTTAAATTTGATGACACACATTTTTAGCATCTAAGGAGATGTATCATGCGGGGTTTCTCTTTGGACATATGGTGAATTTTACGGCTCTCCTTCTTCATATTGAATCATTCCTACCTTCTTGCAATCAACCCACCCTGGTCGGCGCTTTGGTCTTTGCCATGGCAGAGTTTCTTTACCTTTTCTCTGAGTTCACATATGTTCTTGGGTTCTATCCACTCTGCAATTCAAGCTCTCTGTTGACTGGTGTTTTCCATCACCTATATTATTTTTCAGATTTAGTAACAGATTGGAAGGTCTTATGTTTCTTGATTCCTATTTTTGTTCTCATCCTCCATATTTATTTTCTTCTTCCTCTAAATCAGTAGGAAGTGGTTAACGTGGTCCATTTTATTGTCCTTTTTCCAGTAATGGTTGCTCCGCAGGAACGTCTTTGAATGTTTTCTCTCTGAGTTCTTTTTCTCCTGCAGAAACGGGCTCATGAGATCAGATAGGGGCAAGACGGTGAAGAAGTAGACAGCTCCGTCCATTGCACCCGCGCCCATACCTCACACGGTAAAGATCTGAAGCCATAGGAAACCTTACGGAACCCAAGAGATGAGGAGAAAAAGGGCGCAGTATCCACTGAGAAAGCTTTCTAACGTGAGTGCGAAGCGGGGAAGAGAAAACCGAGCCAGGATCGGAGACTCCAGATACGGGGGAGATCCCTCTCTATTTGGAGTGAGAGGGGAAAAAAGAGAGTCCGAAAGACAAAAACCTCTGCTCGGGGCACAGAAAGACCATGCTCAATAAATACCTGTGGGCCAGGCCCCCGCGCGCCAACTCGTCCCAGAGACACTGCACGCGAGGACCGCCTCTTTGTGCTCCTGGCTGGCTGGACTCCTAGAGAAGCTGCACGCCTGCCGCGCCATTGTGCTCCTGACTGGCTGGAAATCTAGAGGGAAGGCGAAGAGCTTCAAACCTGGAGATTTGCCCGTGAGTTCGCATTTCGGGCGAAGAGACACAGAGTGACCTGATTTCCCTCCCCCCCGGGGACTCTGCGTGCCCGGCAGGCAAGCTCCCCCTCCCCCCTGCTCGCCAGCCCGACGCTGAGGAGAAGCGAGCATCGATTTTGGCTCCATCCCACAGGAGAAGGCTTGGAATTGCCCCGAGGGGACGCTTGGGAAGTTGTGTGTATGGCAATTTCAGTGGGGTGCACGGACTGGAATTTGGAGTCTGGGACTGGCCTGGGTTGAAGAGCGCAACCAACTTTGGCTGCACCCCCGGTATGGGGAGGTTACACGCCCAAAACAGCGAAGTCCAGTGCTTGGTTCCAGAAGGGACTGGAACGCTGCCACTCTCCTCACCGCAACCACAGAGGCTGACCTCCCGCCTGATACGTTGGATCACACGACGCCCATCTCTCCTTGAGAGCGGCCCTCCTCCCTATTTTCTTTCTTTCTTTCTTTCTTTTTCCTTTGGTTCTTCTTCCTCTTTTTTTTTCCTTCTATATTTTCTTTCCTTTTATCCCCAGAACACGGACTTGATAGTCTCTGGTCACCGGCTTGTTTAAACAATCACATTTCGTCCATTCTGTAGATGTAAATTCTACACCTACCGACCTTTTCATGTCTTTCTCTAGGAGGAATCAGACTATATAGTTTCTCTGGATAACCCCAGCGTCCTTCTCTCAACTACCCACGCAGATTCCTCCCTTTAGCTCTTTGAAAAAAGCTTCGTATTCCTTCTGCCTGTTCATTCTATTTCCAATTTTGCCTCATCCCGGCCTTGTCTTCTCTGTGTTTGTCTGGGCTCTTCAACCAGCACTGGATACACCCAACTCTATAAGCGTAGCTGCGAAATCCTGTGATATGCTTTCAACCGTTCTTTGTCCATTGGTGTTCTTCTTTCCCTTTTCTTTTCTCCTCTTGGACCTTTTTATGTATTGTTCATTTTCTCCTATTGGCCTTCCCTCCTCCGTCTTTTCTCTTAACTTTTTCCTTTTTCCTCTAGGTTTGCCTGTTAGTTGGATTTGACTGTGCGTTTGTGTGCCTCTGCTCCCTGTGTGTTTGTCTCTGTTTCCTTCTCCTGGGCTACCTCAAGAAACCAGCCAAAGGACACATGGCGGAGAGACCCAAATACCATTACGAGTACGAAAATAAAATAACCAAGGTCTAAACAAGGGAGACCAAGAGATACCATTCACAACACACCCTCCGAAAGGATAGGCCCTGGCCAGTCAAAGAGTCTTCTTGGATACAGCAGTGCTCACAGGTGCACAGAGCATAATAAGTGTTGAAAACTAACAAGAGACAGAAAGCTAAGGAAAAGGAGGAAACGAAAAAGCTCTCCTCGAAAAAAATTCCAAGGAGAATTGACAGCTAGTGAACTGCTGCAAACAGATACAAGCAGCATAACTGAACAAGATTTTAGAACAATAATCATCAAATTAATAGCTGGCCTGCGAAAAGCATAGGGGACATCAAAGAGACTATGGCTATAAGTAACATGGGGGATAAAAACAGGCCTGAGGAATGAAACAATGGGGTAAATGAGATACATGGTACATTGGAGGCCTCCAATGCACAGATTGAAGAGGCAGAAAGGAGAATAAGTGATTTGGAAGACACCATTATGGAACAAGAAGAAGCTGATAAAAAATGAGACAAACAGATCCAGGAACATGAAAGAGGCGTTCGAGAGCTAGGTGAAACAGTCAAACGCAACAATGTCCGTATCATAGGAATCTCTGCAGAAGAAGAGAGACGGAAAGGGGCTGAAGGAGTCCTGGCACAAATTATAGCAGAGAATTTCCCCAACCTGGGGAAGGAAGTAAACGTTGAGATACAAGAGGCTCAGAGGACTCTCCTCAGTCAGAATTAGAATCGATCTTCTGCACGGCATATCCTAAGGAAAAATGGCAAAACGTAAGGACAAAGAGAATTTTGAAAGCAGCTTGGGAGCAAATGGCCCTAACATACAATGGGAAACCTATCCGAATGGGGACACACCTATCTACTGCAACATGGCAGGCCAGAAAGGAATGGCAGGAGATCTTCTATGTGATGAACAAAACATTTGCAGCCAAGAATCCTCTATCCAGCAAGCCTGTCGTTGACAATCGAAAGAGAGAGCAAAGTCTTTCCAAATAAACAGAAATGGAAAGAATTTGTCACCACTAAGCCAGCTCTACAAGATGCCCTGAGGGGGACGCTCTGAAAAATGTTGAAAAAAAGAAAGATTCCAGGGACACCACCACAGACATGACCCCACAGAGGAAACAAAGATTCTAAACCCACGTATCTCAATAATAACACTGAATGTAAATGGGCTGAGTGCTTCAATCAAAAGACATAGCGTAGCAGAATGGAAAAAAAAAATCCATCTATACGGTGTCGACCAGAAACCCATCTTCCACTGGAAGATACCTTCATATTAAGTGTAAAGGGATGGAGAAAAATATATCATACTGCTAGAAATCAAAAGAAAGCTGGAGGAGCTATACATATATCAGACAAACTGGACTTTAAATTGACCTCAATAACAAGAGATGAAGAAGGGCACTATAGAATAATTACAGGGTCTCTCCATCAGGAAGAACGAACCATCATGAATGTCTATGCTCCGAATATGGGAGCACCTAAATACTTAAAACATTTAATCCCAAACAGAAACAAGCTTCTAGATAAAAATGTGCTAATAGCAGGGTTCTTTAATACTCTCCTTACAGCAACAAAGAGGTCAATCAGACCGAAAGTCACTAAAGGGACAATGGACTTGAAAGACACATTGAACCAGATGGATCTGACAGATATGTTTAGAACTCTACGTTCTGAGGCCAGGAAATTCACTTTGTTCTCAAGTGCACATGGCACGTTCTCCAAGAGATCCCATCCTGGGACCTACGACAGCCCTCAAGTAATAGAAAAGAATTGAGACCCTACCATGCACACTCACAGATCCTAATGCTTTGAAACGTGAAATCAATCACAGGAAGAAGTCTGGACAACCTCCGAAAACATGGAGGGTAAAGAACACCCTACTAAAGAATGAATGGGCCAATAAGGCAATTCGAGGAGGAAATTCAATATATATATGGAAACAAATGAAAATGAAAACACAACAATCCAAAATCTATGGGATGCGGCAAAGGCAGTCCTAAGAGGAAAGCACATGGCACTCCAGGCCTATTTGAAGGCATCAGAAAAAGCACAAGTCCAACATCTCACAGCTCACCTAAAGGAACTAGAGGCACAGCAGCAAGGACGCCCGAAACCCAGGAGAAGAAGAAAAAGTAAAAATCAGAGCAATATTCCGGTTTAGCTATCTTGACACCTCTGTAGGGCCCACATAGAGTATGAAGAGCAATGGATGCCAGAGCTAGTCTCAAAGAATGCTAGAGGAACTTATGAAAGACCATGGCTATCAGCAGTCTTTCATTTGTTTTAGTCGCAGAATCTGTGGCTGTAAAACTGGATTCAGAAGAGACAGAGGATTCTGGCATACAGATCAATGGAAATCAAAGATTCTCTCAGCTCGTGACCTACATGGGGTACACATCGTGAGGACAGATGATTTTCTAGGACCAAACTCAGGATATGTCGATAGTCTCCCAGTGTATGTACCTAGAGCCTTTTAGGATGCAAAGCCTATCAAATGCAAAGTACTTCTGACTCCTGGGGTCACTATCATGGCGTTGTTTCCTTTGAATGATTTTCGATTCACTTGACTCATCTTCTCTATTCTATGAAGAGATCCTTGGGAACCAGAAGCATATTCCAAACACACAAGGCACACTTAAATACTTTAGACATTGCAAACAAAAACTTCTTGCCTAGTCTCTGCCTAGAAGATAAAATAATGACTTCCAAAATACAATGTTTAATCAATCAATGGATCATTTTACATATACAAGAGTCAAGAATAATTGTCCATGATATCCTTCACTCTAGGAAATGAACTCTGCCAACACAAATCACTGGTTCCTTTGGTAATTTGGTGGCAAGCTGAATTCAAAAGTGTCTTCAAATGAGATGAGAAGAAAACACTTTCTGAGTTTGATTGAAAAGTGTGATGTTAAAAATTAAAGAAATAATAGAATCTGGTACCATGGGATTCATTCGGAAACAGAGCGCTTTTTCAGCTTTAACACAGGGAAGAAAGAAATCTTCAAAAGATGTCTAGTTAATCAATGGAGATGCACAGGTGATAAGGAAAATATAAATGTCAAATAATCCGTGTTCATGGAATTCACAAATTGTACGGTGTGTAGATCCAAGTACTTTATGCATGTATTATAAAATCAGCATAAAGAAGAAAAATAGCAAATCCTCATTGAATATTTCCAATGAGAAAAATAAATTCGAATGCTTTGGTTTCCTTGTTTATAGAACCACTTTCTTGAGCTAAAATCGAAAATGCTCATCAGGAAAACCATTTCTTGTTTTATTCTTTAACGTTTCTTTCCTTTTGAGAAAGAGGGAGACAAAGACTTGAAGTAGGCCCCAGGCTCTGAGCTGTAAGCAGAGAGCCTGGCGCAGGCCTGGAATGCAAACGGCTGGATCATGACCTGAGCGGAAGTTGATGGCTTCACCGACAGATCCACCCGGGTTAGAGATCCTTCCGAGAGGAGTCAAGGGAATTCCCAATATTATAGACATTCCTGAAAATAGTATCCAATGTATTCATAGTACCTCTTAGAGTCAGGTGGATTAATAACACAAGATGGTATGAAGTTTGAGAATGGCAAACTGGAGTTAACTTCTTCAACCAACTAGTAGTTTTTAAAAGGTCCATTTAAACTATATCCTCATGACGCCAATTTGAGGGAATTTACTCACAGTTATTACTTATTAGCCCTCTACTCACTGCAGGCATGAAGCCATCGTCATTTGGATTCTGGCCTTTTCAATTGAGTTCATGGTACAAATTCAGACCACAAAATTCTAAGCTAAGGAGACGTACCCTCAACATGCATGTGATGCCTGCAACTTTGGAAATAGAAAAGTCATTTTATGTAAGAAAAAAATGACTTCAGTCCCTTCAATGACTCCAATCCAAATGATGATCAGAAAAGGCTGGTTGCCTATGTTTTGATTTAACCTGTTCTTCTGGCATGTACTTGATTCTTCCCCACTGAGTTGTCCTTGAGGCTCCCGATAGAATGTGTTTACCTAGAGTTGTTGCCCAGATGGCAGTAACGAGTAACAAGGGACAACATACTTCATGACCCATATTCCCAAACTTGTTTGAAATGCTGCTCCAGGTAGGCATAAGCACTTTTGCTTTTTGTGGTCCAAGGGAAGCATGTGTCGCTTTCCCTCACTCAGGGCACTGGAATCCACAGCCTTTCTCTTCTTTCTCTGGGGTATTTCTAGTGACTCTCCAAACCCCTATCCACCAGTTATCTGGAATACACAAAAGAATACCACGGCTGTCCTAGGATCAACTCATCCTATTCCTCTCTGTTGGGATTAAGCATTCTTTAGACTATTAACTTACAAAGGTCCACAACAAAGAACCTACTGAGGGTCTCCTAAGAAAACAACGGAGACACCCTGAGGAATAAAAAAATACATATAGTGCACACTGAAGAGCAACCTAAGCGTCCACTGATGGAAACATGGACAAACAAGATATGGTATGTACATGCAATGGAATGTGAACTATCAAAAAATTAGGCAATCCTGATATCTGCTACAACACGGATGACCTCTGAAGACAGAGTGATAAGTGAAATAAGTCATGGGCAAGAAGACAAATACTGCACGATTCCATTTCGAGGTAGTATCTAGAGCGGTCCAAATCAGTGGGAGTTTCCAGGGCCGGAAGGGAGGGAGGGAAAGGAGTCATTGTGTCATGGGTAGAGTTTCAGTTTTACAAGATGAAAAGACTTCCATGGCTTTACGGTGATGATGGTAGCCTAGCAGTGTTAATATGCTTAATGCCACTGAACTGTACACTGAATGATGGCTAAGATAGTACATTTTAGGTGATGTGTATTTTCCTAATTTTTAACGAAATACCTATGGTGAAACTCACGAATGGTAGAGTTGGATTTAAGATTTCTATGTGGAGTGAACAAGGGTGACTTTGAATCTGTTCTACTCTTTACGGACGATGTCCTTGGCTTCTCTTTCCTTCAATGGGAAGGGAATGCATATATGCTCACGACTGTGGTGTTCTGACTTACCCATGAGAAAACATTCAGCCATTTTCCTTCCAGGATAGATCTGTCTCCTGTAAGAAGGTAAACTGGTTGTCATGTGACCTACTGGGTGATGAGGGAAGAAGATTTGCCTTAGGCTTTGATTCAATTCAGGTCAATCATTTCCAGGCAAAATACACCGTTGTGGCTACAACAGAGATGCTGTCCTTGAGGGGTTCGTACTTTATTGATCCTAACAAGGAGCTACCTAGCTATACCCATACATATGCCTAGATTGAGAAGGAAGAAACCTCTGTTTAAGTCCTAAGGGTAAAAAAAGAGAGTCCCATGATTCTTGAGCTAATGCTAGAAGAAATCAATGCCAGAATTGCTCAGGGATATTTAGGTTTTATAGCTACACATAGATCACTAGAAAAAAAAAAAGCTTTGAGTTCGAACCTGAGAAGAGGGAGAAAGAAAGCCTTTATTATTGTGAGGCATAAACACTAGGAATCTTAAGAATTTTTTCCTAGGAGGGGCGCCCGGGTGGCTTAGTCGGTTAAGCGTCCGACTTTCGCTCAGGTCATGATCTCGCGGTTCGTGAGTTCGAGCCCCGCGTCGGGCTCTGTGCTGACTGCCAGCTCAGAGCCTGGAGCCTGTTTCAGTCTGTGACTCCCTCTCTCTCTGACCCTCCCCTGCTCATGCTGTCTCTCTCTCTCTCCTAGAAAAAAAAAAAGGTAAAACAAATGTATAAATGTTTATTTATTTTGGAGCAAGAGAGAGACAGAGCGTAAGAAGGGAGGGCCCGTGAGGGAGCGAGACACAGAATCTGAAGGAGGCTCCAGGCTCTGAGCTATCAGCACAGAGCTGGATGTGGTGTTCCAACTCAGGAACCAGGAGATTCTCATTGTAGCTGAACGCAGATGCGTAACCAACTGAGCCACCCAGGTTACCCTGTGTCCTACGGTCTTGACGGCTATCGTTCTAGTATCACAATCGTAGTAGACGTTTGGGGTTTATCGAACAAAAATATATATAAACCTATACATGGATAAAGATGAATGGATTCAGAGAATCAGAAGAGGGTGAAACTTTTCTCTGGCTTCCCTTACCTAACTTCTATTAGATGATGAAACAATGTTTCTTGGAATCCAACGGATCTATTCTAACAAAGACAATTTTAGCTTTCAAATCCTTTATATACATAATTTCTTTTCACAAAAGAATGGATCGGGCCCATCCTTTATAAAATGGAAAGGTTAAGGAAGCTTCAGAAAGTTCAGGAACCTGCTTGGTCATAGGCCTCTGTGAGTATGAAAAGAGTCTTACTGCTAAAGAGACATGAAATTAAATGGGTCTCTCCTGAAACTAAGAGAGGGTGTATTTTGTTTGGAATGCTGCTCTTACCACACGATAAGCTTCCTAGAGCCATTCCTCAGCAGCTGAATCCATCAGGGGAATTTCTGACTTAAGGAACCAGTGACAGGAGTTTGACCAAGGCTTATCTTTGGAACATGCCCCAAAAGCAGCATGTGTAGAGGTCCAAGACACTGAGTAGAATAGCCCTCCCTTCACACCAGCTCTCAAGGAAAGCTTAAGGAATCCATGTCACGGCTTACGTTGAACAAGCCTTCCCAAGGATGCAAAGCTATCCAAGAAGAAGAGTGAGGGGGAGTACTAGGAAGTAAAAGGGACCATGAAAAGAAGGCTGTTAAGTCAGCCTCTTCCATCTGTATCTTTTGGAACACCTTTGCCTCTAACAAGGGCGAAAGGCAAAATGAAGATCAGAGGATTGAATGAGCAAGTGAAATGCGAGAGAGGGCTGATGTCTCCAGCTTGAAGTTCGAATCCCTAATCTGTCACATGGTGTTTGTGGGAGGTTGGGGAAGCTAACTGAACTTGCTGGGATCCAGTTTTTCACCTTCACTTGGTGCCAAACTTATCGAGATGAAGATTATGTGAGAAAAGTATTTTTATGGTTAGACTATATTTTATTTATTTATTGAGAGGGAGAGAGAGCAAGCAAGCAGGGGAGGGGCCGAGAGAGAGAAGGAAACAGAATATCAAGCAGGCTCCGTCAGCACCGAGCCCGATGTGGGGATGGAAATCGTGAACCCGGAGATCATGTCCTGACCCCATGATCCAGAGTGCTCAAGCAACTCAAGCACCCAGGCGCCCAGGGAGAAAAATCGTCCTACACTTCTTGGAGGATTGTTAACCCTCAATAAACATGGGTCATGAGTTGACCGTACGCTGAATGTTTTCCCATAAGATGGATGTACACAATGACTAATCTAAGACAAAGTGTCAGCTTGAGCATGGAACATCCGGCCAATGCACACTGAAGACATTTGAAGGAGCCAAGTGACTTTCAGTATTTCCTCTGTTTCAATATTTTCACGTCCTACTGAATGTTCATGATGCTACTCATTGAAGTCAATTTCCCTTCTCTGTTCTCCGTTAGGAGTCCAAAATGGCAATTCTCATTTGCCGTTGACAATCTGACGAAAGTACTGCTTTTCTTAAATTCTCTTGCAAAGTGGCATTGTGCTGCTTTGATGAACCTGTTTCCAATTTCATTGAAATGCACTCGACAATGGGTGCTCTGACATGTCAGATGCAAACAACCGTAAGTTGTCTGGAAATGGTTGTCTTTTACACCCTGCGGTGATCAGAACATTTCGTCCTATGGTGATCAAAGGATATTTAACATGTCATGTTGTCAAATGACCTGCAGTTAAGTTCCTTTATGGGAAATGGCATACTACGGAAAAGGAATGTTCTATAAGTTTTCTAATAAATTAACTGAATCACCTCAGGAGAAAGTGCTTACTAACCAACAGATGGTTTGCGAACAGCAATCTTTTACCAGACACATCAGTGCTAACTGCCTGGCGCCAACATTTGCGCTTGCTTCGGGGATCGATTTCCTTTTCTTTATTTTATTGTTGAACCTAGGATTCAAAGGAATCTTTGTCTATACAATTGATTATCTGTACACCCATAATCACAGTGTATGTAGGTTTTGCTCACAAGAATCACTTTTCAGAAGAGGGGGACCTAGTTTTAATGGCTACCCTTTCCTCATAATTTTCTACTATCATTTTAATTGTATCTTGACATTTATTTTCATGGGAAAAATAGAGCTGAGCCAGTGAAATGCATTTCAGGATAGGCACAAGTGAGAAACATGAGATAATGTTAATCTCCAAATGATTACATAGAAGAAATATTCTGGAACATACTATATATGGACTTAAATAGATACTTGGTTCGGGAAAGGCTTCAGTAAATGAAACCTGAAGACACTTTAAAAGAAAAAATAGAAATTGAAAATAAACTTATTTGTATAACCAGTCCATGGAGATACAAATACCATTGAAATATTAGGCTAGTACAAAAAAAAAAAAGAAAAAAAAGTTCAGAGTGAAATGTTCACAGAGTTCACTGATCAATCAGCACATGTACATTCTTCCTCTACAACAACAGCGTCGAATGCTCCTCTTTCCACCTCCTCCCTGTTTCCCATAAACAATGAAGGGAAAGCACAATTGTTTTCCACTGTTCAAGAAACAGATTCTGCATCTGAGTTTCCTTTAGGGGACAAAGTGCAGTTTTGCTGTTCAGAGACGGTTGTTCATTGTCATTTTTTTCTAGAGCTTTTGGATCCAGAGAAAGAATGGGAAAGCATAGTTTCAAACTTCCTGGCTTCAGGACATGAAGAAGTTTTGCCATTTCTTATAACCCAACAGATTTCAAGGATCTCTTTATCAGGCACCACTCTTTGCGGCCTTATTGTTCCTTATCTGAAGAAGGGTAACCACTGTCTTTCTTTCATAAAGACAACTGACGTTCCGAATGAAGAAGCCATGACTACTATCAAACCGTCATCGTCAGACATGGAAGATTGTAAAACTTTTCTTCTTTATATAATTACTCCCCATCACTCCCTACAAACATGAGGGCTATGAGATCTTGTGTCTTTTTTAAATTTTTATTTCACTCAATGCTTTTATTGGGGGGACAGTCAGCAGATATGTTCTAGAGGAACTACACAATGTTTTTCAGAAGTCTTTCATGGAAAATTTGAAATGTGCGCTGAGTTGGGCTTCAGTTCTTCCTTGGCTATTTTTTATTTCCTTCAAATGATTTACTGCTTTCTTTGTCAATATTCTCGTTTCTTTTCATTTTCTGTCACGGATGATAGTGACTTGACACCGTCACTTACTTGCATCACAATCATGATCGTTAATTTGCCTCAACATCGTGAGAGGGGGCAAAAAATCAGAGAACTCCGTTTGTATATATATCAGGTTGGTTTTACATTAGAAATAAACTTAGGGATAATTGATATCATTTGGGTGTTAACTCTGCATATCCTAAGATACTGAGAGCACTGCCATTTTTCAAGTCTCCCTTTCGCTTTTTGTTTCTTCAGAACAATTTGATTTTTGTTCACCCAAGCCACTCTAGTGAAGCCTATTTGAACGCATTGCATTTGACTCTGTCAGATTCAGTGGGGTATACTTTTAATATGTTCTCCGGGGAGATACTTCGACATGTGAAAGTCATTGATTTATGTTTCTTTTATGTATAAGTAAGCCCACAATTCTTGCTCTTTAAACATACTTAACTTTGTAATTGTAGTAGTGAACACTTCAAAGAAAATGAAAGTAGTAAAGATATCAGTGACCCTTTTTGTGTTTCTTCTCACAGGAGGAATATCTCATTTTCCCCCTCAACTGTGGGATTTTAAGTCAAGATCAAGATTGTATCATGGTAACGAAGAATGATCCAATTTGTATTGAGTCATTTGATCATCAAGAAAAGATGTTAAATTTGATGACACACATTTTTAGCATCTAAGGAGATGTATCATGCGGGGTTTCTCTTTGGACATATGGTGAATTTTACGGCTCTCCTTCTTCATATTGAATCATTCCTACCTTCTTGCAATCAACCCACCCTGGTCGGCGCTTTGGTCTTTGCCATGGCAGAGTTTCTTTACCTTTTCTCTGAGTTCACATATGTTCTTGGGTTCTATCCACTCTGCAATTCAAGCTCTCTGTTGACTGGTGTTTTCCATCACCTATATTATTTTTCAGATTTAGTAACAGATTGGAAGGTCTTATGTTTCTTGATTCCTATTTTTGTTCTCATCCTCCATATTTATTTTCTTCTTCCTCTAAATCAGTAGGAAGTGGTTAACGTGGTCCATTTTATTGTCCTTTTTCCAGTAATGGTTGCTCCGCAGGAACGTCTTTGAATGTTTTCTCTCTGAGTTCTTTTTCTCCTGCAGAAACGGGCTCATGAGATCAGATAGGGGCAAGACGGTGAAGAAGTAGGCAGCTCCGTCCATTGCACCCGCGTCCATACCTCACACGGTAAAGATCTGAAGCCATAGGAAACCTTACGGAACCCAAGAGATGAGGAGAAAAAGGGCGCAGTATCCACTGAGAAAGCTTTCTAACGTGAGTGCGAAGCGGGGAAGAGAAAACCGAGCCGGGATCGGAGACTCCAGATACGGGGGAGATCCCTCTCTATTTGGAGTGAGAGGGGAAAAAAGAGAGTCCGAAAGACAAAAACCTCTGCTCGGGGCACAGAAAGACCATGCTCAATAAATACCTGCGGGCCAGGCCCCCGCGCGCCAACTCGTCCCAGAGACACTGCACGCGAGGACCGCCTCTTTGTGCTCCCGGCTGGCTGGACTCCTAGAGAAGCTGCACGCCTGCCGCGCCATTGTGCTCCTGACTGGCTGGAACTCTAGAGGGAAGGCGAAGAGCTTCAAACCTGGAGATTTGCCCGTGAGTTCGCATTTCGGGCGAAGAGACACAGAGTGACCTGATTTCCCTCCCCCCAGGGGACTCTGCGTGCCCGGCAGGCAAGCTCCCCCTCCCCCCTGCTCGCCAGCCCGACGCTGAGGAGAAGCGAGCATCGATTTTGGCTCCATCCCACAGGAGAAGGCTTGGAATTGCCCCGAGGGGACGCTTGGGAAGTTGTGTGTATGGCAATTTCAGTGGGGTGCACGGACTGGAATTTGGAGTCTGGGACTGGCCTGGGTTGAAGAGCGCAACCAACTTTGGCTGCACCACCGGTATGGGGAGGTTACACGCCCAAAACAGCGAAGTCCAGTGCTTGGTTCCAGAAGGGACTGGAACGCTGCCACTCTCCTCACCGCAACCACAGAGGCTGACCTCCCGCCTGATACGTTGGATCACACGACGCCCATCTCTCCTTGAGAGCGGCCCTCCTCCCTATTTTCTTTCTTTCTTTCTTTCTTTCTTTTTCCTTTGGTTCTTCTTCCTCTTTTTTTTTTCCTTCTATATTTTCTTTCCTTTTATCCCCAGAACACGGACTTGATAGTCTCTGGTCACCGGCTTGTTTAAACAATCACATTTCGTCCATTCTGTAGATGTAAATTCTACACCTACCGACCTTTTCATGTCTTTCTCTAGGAGGAATCAGACTATATAGTTTCTCTGGATAACCCCAGCGTCCTTCTCTCAACTACCCACGCAGATTCCTCCCTTTAGCTCTTTGAAAAAAGCTTCGTATTCCTTCTGCCTGTTCATTCTATTTCCAATTTTGCCTCATCCCGGCCTTGTCTTCTCTGTGTTTGTCTGGGCTCTTCAACCAGCACTGGATACACCCAACTCTATAAGCGTAGCTGGGAAATCCTGTGATATGCTTTCAACCGTTCTTTGTCCATCGGTGTTCTTCTTTTCCCTTTTCTTTTCTCCTCTTGGACCTTTTTATGTATTGTTCATTTTCTCCTATTGGCCTTCCCTCCTCCGTCTTTTCTCTTAACTTTTTCCTTTTTCCTCTAGGTTTGCCTGTTAGTTGGATTTGACTGTGCGTTTGTGTGCCTCTGCTCCCTGTGTGTTTGTCTCTCTGTTTCCTTCTCCTGGGCTACCTCAAGAAACCAGCCAAAGGACACATGGCGGAGAGACCCAAATACCATTACGAGTACGAAAATAAAATAACCAAGGTCTAAACAAGGGAGACCAAGAGATACCATTCACAACACACCCTCCGAAAGGATAGGCCCTGGCCAGTCAAAGAGTCTTCTTGGATACAGCAGTGCTCACAGGTGCACAGAGCATAATAAGTGTTGAAAACTAACAAGAGACAGAAAGCTAAGGAAAAGGAGGAAACGAAAAAGCTCTCCTCGAAAAAAATTCCAAGGAGAATTGACAGCTAGTGAACTGCTGCAAACAGATACAAGCAGCATAACTGAACAAGATTTTAGAACAATAATCATCAAATTAATAGCTGGCCTGCGAAAAGCATAGGGGACATCAAAGAGACTATGGCTATAAGTAACATGGGGGATAAAAACAGGCCTGAGGAATGAAACAATGGGGTAAATGAGATACATGGTACATTGGAGGCCTCCAATGCACAGATTGAAGAGGCAGAAAGGAGAATAAGTGATTTGGAAGACACCATTATGGAACAAGAAGAAGCTGATAAAAAATGAGACAAACAGATCCAGGAACATGAAAGAGGCGTTCGAGAGCTAGGTGAAACAGTCAAACGCAACAATGTCCGTATCATAGGAATCTCTGCAGAAGAAGAGAGAGGGAAAGGGGCTGAAGGAGTCCTGCACAAATTATAGCAGAGAATTTCCCCAACCTGGGGAAGGAAGTAAACGTTGAGATACAAGAGGCTCAGAGGACTCTCCTCAGTCAGAATTAGAATCGATCTTCTGCACGGCATATCCTAAGGAAAAATGGCAAAACGTAAGGACAAAGAGAATTTTGAAAGCAGCTAGGGAGCAAATGGCCCTAACATACAATGGGAAACCTATCCGAATGGGGACACACCTATCTACTGCAACATGGCAGGCCAGAAAGGAATGGCAGGAGATCTTCTATGTGATGAACAAAACATTTGCAGCCAAGAATCCTCTATCCAGCAAGCCTGTCGTTGACAATCGAAGAAGAGAGCAAAGTCTTTCCAAATAAACAGAAATGGAAAGAATTTGTCACCACTAAGCCAGCTCTACAAGATGCCCTGAGGGGGACGCTCTGAAAAATGTTGAAAAAAAGAAAGATTCCAGGGACACCACCACAGACATGACCCCACAGAGGAAACAAAGATTCTAAACCCACGTATCTCAATAATAACACTGAATGTAAATGGGCTGAGTGCTTCAATCAAAAGACATAGCGTAGCAGAATGGAAAAAAAAAATCCATCTATACGGTGTCGACCAGAAACCCATCTTCCACTGGAAGATACCTTCATATTAAGTGTAAAGGGATGGAGAAAAATATATCATACTGCTAGAAATCAAAAGAAAGCTGGAGGAGCTATACATATATCAGACAAACTGGACTTTAAATTGACCTCAATAACAAGAGATGAAGAAGGGCACTATAGAATAGTTACAGGGTCTCTCCATCAGGAAGAACGAACCATGATGAATGTCTATGCTCCGAATATGGGAGCACCTAAATACTTAAAACATTTAATCCCAAACAGAAACAAGCTTCTAGATAAAAATGTGCTAATAGCAGGGTTCTTTAATACTCTCCTTACAGCAACAAAGAGGTCAATCAGACCGAAAGTCACTAAAGGGACAATGGACTTGAAAGACACATTGAACCACATGGATCTGACAGATATATTTAGAACTCTACATTCTGAGGCCAGGAAATTCACTTTGTTCTCAAGTGCACATGGCACATTCTCCAAGAGATCCCATCCTGGGACCTACGACAGCCCTCAAGTAATAGAAAAGAATTGAGACCCTACCATGCACACTCACAGATCCTAATGCTTTGAAACGTGAAATCAATCACAGGAAGAAGTCTGGACAACCTCCAAAAACATGGAGGGTAAAGAACACCCTACTAAAGAATGAATGGGCCAATAAGGCAATTCGAGGAGGAAATTCAATATATATATGGAAACAAATGAAAATGAAAACACAACAATCCAAAATCATGGATGCGTAGAAGCAGTCCTAAGAGGAAGCACATGGCACTCAGGCCTATTTGAAGGCATCAGAAAAAGCACAAGTCCATCATCTCACAGCTCACCTAAAGGAACTAGAGGCACAGCAGCAAGGACGCCCGAAACCCAGGAGAAGAAGAGAAAGTAAAAATCAGAGCAATATTCCGGTTTAGCTATCTTGACACCTCTGTAGGGCCCACATAGAGTATGAAGAGCAATGGATGCCAGAGCTAGTCTCAAAGAATGCTAGAGGAACTTATGAAAGACCATGGCTATCAGCAGTCTTTCATTTGTTTTAGTCGCAGAATCTGTGGCTGTAAAACTGGATTCAGAAGAGACA
>JAESUZ010002232.1:0-44341 GCA_017311185.1 Proteles cristata cristata
TCCGACTTTCGCTTGGGTCATGATCTCGCGGTTCGTGGGTTCGAGCCCCGCGTCGGGCTCTGTGCTGACTGCCAGCTCAGAGCCTGGAGCCTGTTTCAAAGTCTGTATCTCGCTCTCTCTCTGACCCTCCCCTGACCACGCTGCCTCTCTCTCTCCTAGAAATAAATAAAACATTAAAAAAAAATAACAGGACTTCTTTAGAAATATATCTAATATTTGGTTGTATGTCTTCCAGTCCAGAGAAGAGTGAGTTAAAAGAAAACCAAGGATTGTGATCTCTATTGTTTCGACAGATATAAGAGAATAGACCCTGAGGAACAAGTGTCCACACCCTTTGTGGAGAACTTGAAGCCCAGTTTCAGTCTGCCTATCACCTACCTAACAACAGTGCTGTGTTAGGGACAATGACTTCGATGTTTTGTGTTTTTTTTGTTTTTATATTTTTTATTATTTATTTATTTTGGGGGGAGAGTATAAGCAGGGAGGGTCAGAGAGACAGGGACTTCAGAGGAACTGAAGCAGGCTCTGCACTAATAGGCTAATAGCTGGAGCCCAATGTGAGGTTTAAACCCACAAACTGAGAGATCATGACCTGAGCCAAAGTCTGACGCTCAACCAACTGAGTGACCCAGGTGCCCCATATACAATGTTCTTAAAGAGAAGATGTGCATACAGAGGCTTGCTGAGAGGATCAAAGATGTTTTGCATGTCAAGATGATTGATTACTAATTAGGTAAAACCAATTCTGGAGAAGAAACTCCTGATATGAAGTCTCGTAGCATGTAGCTGTGGAGCCAGATTGATTCATGTAGTAGACAGGATAGAAAAACATCTTAACTTGGAGCCAATAAATGATCCTTAGCAATTTACTTACTTATATTCTAGTAGTTTTTTATAATTTCTTAAGATTTGAGTACTATATTTCATTCAGCAGTAACCTTGTGAACAAGGCCATGCAGGCATTATTATGCTCAATGTACAGAAATACAAAGTGACTTGCCTAAGGTCACAAAGGTCATAGATGTCCAAAACAGAACCACAAGAAGAACCCACCTTTTGAAACCTCTCAATTTAGTGCTTTCTGAACCACATCAAGCCCTAAGACATGATGATCTTTCTTTTAATCTTTAAAAATTATACACGTACACACACAGATATGTATACATTCATGCATGCATACTTTTTTCACTATAAACTTACATATGCTCATTGCTGAAACACTGACAGGAGAATAAAGAAAAAAAAATGTGTCCCATGCACCTAAAAACTATCACCATTGACATTTGGTATATCTTCTCTGGAATCAAGTGACATTTTGCTATGAGCAGGGAGATTTCACTCTATTTCATTGGGTTAGGGTGTATTTGAAAAATAATGTTAAAATTGTTTTTAGAGGTGTGACCTTAGAAATAAGTGACTACATTTCCTTCCTTGAATCTGCTTGTGTGTGTGCACTCAGCCAATTTCCTCAGACCTGGGCTTTCCATAAATTGAAAGCATTTGCAAATTCTGCACCCAGGCAGCCATTGTACCTTTTTTCTCTTCTCATCTTTAATAGCATAGCCAATGTCCAGCTAATCATATGCTACTGTATCTCATGACATTCTGTCAAGTCACCTCATTTCCTCCCCCCTCCTTCCCAAATTCCCTTTTTCTCTAACCTGTTCTACATCAAGTCTAGTGAAAAAGATGAGAATGGTCAACAAACTAAAGTTCTCCTCCCCTTTATAACCAACTGAGTGACCCTCAGTAAGCAACTTTACTCTCCGAGACTCAACTTTGTCATCTTTAAAATGAGTTTAGTTCAGGATGCCTGGGAAGTTCAGTTAATTAAGCGTCTGACTTTGGCTTAGGTCATGATTTCATAATTTGTGAGTTTGAGCCCCCCATTGGGCTCTCAGCCTGCTTCAGGTCTTCTGTCCCTCTTTCTCTGCCTCTCCCTTACTTGCACGTTCATGCTCTGTCTTTCTCAAAAATAAAAATAAACATTTAATATAATGAGTCTGGGTAATATAATTTTTAAGGTCCTCTCCAGAATTCATTCTTAGATTCCATTATTAAGTAAATCCATGCCAGATTGTGAGTGCCAGATAACCCTAGCCTCCCGAGAGAAATTATATTTCAAAGGTGACTCCTTTTATTAGCCCACATTAATTTATTCATGAGTTGGCTCAATCAATTATATATTCATTCAACAGATACTTGCTAAGTGGGTACTAAGGTTGGGGGATGAATGAGTCAGTAAACAATAGAGTGTCCCTGACATCAGGAAGATTATCATGTAGTGAGACAGACAGGTAATTATAAACAAGTGTGATATTAATATAGGGAAAGTACAGGAATCTATTTACCCATGCTTGAGGATAGCAGTGTAGCCTGGGTCTCATCTAGATGAGTATTTAATTATGGCTATGAATAAGGCAACTTTTAGACATTTTATTATATCATATCAATTTTTATTGAATGCCATCATTTTAATAGGAATAAAATATTCTTATTATGTTCTAATTATGTTCTTTCAAGGAAAGGAGAGATATTGGAAAAATATTTTAAAATCTTAAAAATACAATTAAAAATTTGTATATTATTAATTTGTGGGTCTGATATAATGAGCAATGACACCGATACATATAGACATCTTTGTCTTGATGGAATGTCAAGTTACATTAGTCACGCTTCAGCAGGAATTTCTCAGTTGTGCATCTAATACTCTTCAGGAAAGGAATGACACTAGTGCCTCCAGTTCCTTTATTTTCAGGTTCTGATGATTCTTCAGATGTTGAGTTTCTCCCCTTCTGTTTCTTTGAAGGTTTCACGATGTACTTGGCTACTATAAACAAATGGTAGCTTCGCAGAGCAACCATAGCTTTCACACATTCATTATAATCTGCCTGCAGTTCAGCATCACCTTTTGAAAGAACAAACTGACGGACTGAGGGCGCTGACTCTAATGTCTGAAGAAATTTCCGGTGAGCTAACGGCATATATTCTCTCATTTCATGAAGGAATTTGGAAGCAAATTCTGAAACAACAAGAGAAAGATTAGTTAGTAGGGAAGCCAAAACATTCTCCAATCCAGGAGAGAAGGACAGAGTGAGGTCAGAGTGGGTGGGAGATCACAAGCCACCACTGAAACATGAGGCAATGAGTTCACAACCATCCTGTTAGAAGGCTATTTGTTTTGCTTTAGTAATGGTAATTATTATAATTATGTATATTATTATGTATATACATTTATTATGTATATACAATTATGTATATAATTATGTATAATTATTATACAGCCTTAATTCTGAAAACCACGTGAAGTGAACTCATTCTTTCATAATAGAGTTTTTTGCTCATGTATCCTTTCTCACTTCTTATTGTATTTGATCCTTCTAAAAAGCCGATGATACAGGGTGAATATAATCTGTACATGACAGATCATGACAGAGAGTTCAAAAGAGTTTAAGGGATAACTTTTAAATAAATGAATGAACTATAAACCAGGAAATTCTTACTGGAGCTTCTTCTGCCTACTCTAAACCCCTACAAGGAATATAATAGATGTGGCTCATATTTCAACTTCTGGACATCTTTAAAATATGGGCTGCTGGGGTAATAAGACAGCTGACCAAGAGCAGTGTCAAGCCTCCCCTGTCACTGAGGTCTCCACCTCCCCAACTTCAACTCACAGTCCCATCTCACTTGCAGGTGACTGCCTCTTTCTGAATCTGATCATACATTTTCAGGACATGTGCTATGGGCTTCACCACAGCCAATTAGGCCTGATAAACATGTTCAAATGTCAGGATTGAGAGGGCGATAAACTTGCGTTTTGGTTCTGGTTTCACTGCTTTCCAGCTGGTTAGTGTGGAGTCTGTCACTTACCCTCTAAAGAACTTCAAATCTCCTGTTTGGTTGTCTGTGAAAGGTGATGATCTTGCCTTACTGATTCTTTGGAAACTACCAGATAGGCTCAGATGAGATGCTGATGGAAAGTTACTTTCTTTTAGAAATGTTATTTATTTTTGAGAGAGACGGCGTGAGCAGGGGAGGGTCAGAGAGAGGGGGAGACACAGAATCTGAAACAGTCTCCAGGCTCTGAACTGTCAGCACAAAGCCCGATGCGGGGCTTGAACCCATGAACCGTGAGATCATGACCTGAGCCGAAGTTGGACGCTTAATTGACTGAGCCAGCCAGGTGCACCAGAAAGTAATTTTTTAGATGTTAAAACACTATTGTATTAACATAGGAGATGATTATTATTTGTCATTATCCACTCACCTTCACCAGAACTCTGCTGGATGCCCAGCAGAACATCAAAACATTGGAAAATGCTGCTTTGGGCTGCACTACCCCCTGCAAACTTCTTTGGGGTATCCCAGACACCTTCGTACTTCAGACCCTCTGGCAGCAGGGCGTGGCCTTTCCAGCTAGACCAGGAAGGGAGAAAAATCATTACTTAGGTTAATTACCAAATTTTCAGAGATAAAACCATATAATAGAGGATGAATGGAGAGCGACATGACATAAATTTCATTATTCTTCCACAATTCCCTTCCACTGATGTTCATGTTTGAGAATGATAAATAACGGTTCTGAGAAAATGTGGCTTAAGTATTCCATAAATAGAAGCTTACCTTTGCACTGGAGCAAACATCATTCTGTTCTCTTTTTTTAATTTTTTTTTTTTTTTTTGAGAGAGAGAGGTGGGAGAAGGGCAAGAAGAGAGGGAGAGAGAGAACACCAACCAGGTTCTCTATGTCAGTGCTGAGTCTGATATGGGGCTTGATCACACAAAGCAGGAGGTCATGACTTGAGCCGAAAGCAAGAGTCAGATGCTTAATTGACTGAGCCACCCAGGCACCACCATTCCATTCTTTTTCAAATGACTACCTTTCCTGTCCATACTCCAGTCCATGTCTGGCCAGCTAATAACAAAGAGAATAGTCTTTACTTTGTCTACATGTTTTTTAGGATATGCATTATTTCTTAAACCCGAAGGATAGTAGGGATCATCTGTGGGAGTTTGATGTGTTATGGGAATTGTTTAAGAGAAAACAATATCAAGTGTAAGACTACATACCCAGACAAATATATGCGAAGAACATTGAAAAATGTGCTTGGGTCCACGTAGTCTGTAAAAAGATGAGGTGTAATAAATTAAGCAGTCATCAGAACTATCACAGGAGATCAAGATATTGTAAACAACTGATAGTGGAGTTCAGCTTAGGCTGCAGAAGAGGCATTAGATCAATCTGTGCCAAAATAGTCCAAGAGAACAAGCTCTCTCAAGTGAGCCTCATGCCCACTGAACAGGGCTAGCACACAGCTTGTATCAAAGAACCTAAGCCCACTTCTAACTCATCCTCGGGAGACCAATTAAACTGCTAATGTTTTTTTCAAACTATTTCACGTGCTTACTGATATAAGAGATAAACTACTTACATAAAGAAAGAAACAAATCTAAATAAAATGAAAAGTAGACACAGCAACTCCAGGAACCCCGTGGGTCTCCCCATGAATCATCCCCCAAAGCTTACTAACATTTTTTACTTGAAGGTCTATTTCTTGCGAACGACCCATCAGCAGTAACTCAAAGCCTGGGGATACACTGTCACATATTTGTTGAAGCTGTCAGGCAGAGCACATATTTTTCTTTTTTTCTTGCAGTCCCTTGTTTGTATACTTTTTTTGGTTATTACTATTTTTTTAGCTGTTCATTTTGTCATGACTTTTGAGCTCAGTAGCTTTTCTCTGTTGTTTCTTACATAACTAGTGAAAAACCAGAACTTGTAGGAAGTTCTTGTCAAGCAGAAGCTAAGTATTTCAGAACTGAAAACAGCCTGAACTTTCCACCTCTCTCTCCATGGGTTTCAGTGGGAGGCTAAGACATTCCTGTGAGTTAAATAGCTACCTGGCTTGCAATTGCAATTCTGGCTTCACAATTTACTATCTATGTAAACTTGGGCCATTAATCTTATCTCTCCAGTAGATTACTTTATCCCTAAAATTAATATAATAAAACCTACCACAGGAAAGTATAGTTTAGTGACATAAAGTGAAAACACACCCACTAAGTGAGAGGGTTTTTTTCTTCTGTTTGTTTAATAATTTTAACGTTTCACATAATCAGAAAGTTGTGACTGCCAGCCTTGAATGTTGCCTGGCATATAATACTTGCCATGAATTTGCTGAAACTCTTCGCGGGCTTGTTTCAGACAAGAAGATATATAACGCAGTGCCTCTTGCAAAGTTTTCCGGTCCTCACATTTTACTGCGTTTAGTAAATCGGGAATTACCTTTTAAAAAAAAAAAGGTAAACATTTAAGATTTCCTAGCACTAAATATTGGCATAGAATAAAATTCTCCTAATTCTTACTCTCCAAATTAAATGTGGGATTTCCATTTTTCTGTTTTGCTGAGTACCCTCTTGTTTGACTTAATTTCCCTGTATTTAATTAAGCCTGGATTTATTTTTATTTATTTCTCATTTAGAGATAAGCTTATATAGTTTTATATAGTTTTATTTCTAACTCTAATAGTTAAAACTATTATATTTATGTCACTCTGTGATCTAGTTCCAATGACAACTTGCATTAAAAATGAATTTATTTTACTGAAGTTTCAAACTTTATTCTAAATGTGTGGGTCCTATGCTTTCTATTTTAGATGATACACAAAAATAAATAAAATACTTATTTCTATTAGATGACCTCATATCCAATTAAATAATCGAATGCTCTATTTAGTCATGATAAAGTTATTTCATGAATAGTATAGTTTGGTTACTAAATGATTGCTCTGCTTATGGAAATGAAGATACAAATTTGCCAGTATGGATGGACTTACTTTGATTGCAGAAGCCGCTGCTATTTCCACCAACAGAGAAACCAGGAAAAATCCTTTACCACAGTCTCCACCAGGAAATGAAAACAGAATGTCCATGTTCCTAAGAAAACAAGTCAAGGGAGTCAAGAATTTAGCAAAAGTACTGGCATATTTGTTTGAGTGCTTTGGAGTTTTCAAGTATTTTTATTCTATTTTAGTTTCAAAATAACTTTTTGGGATAAGTATGCTAGATTTTACCCTATCCATTCTGTTATGAGTGTTAGGTTCATTGTCTAAGATCTAATGGTAAATTAAACTGGGTCTTGAAATTCCGTTTTAGAATTTTGAAACCAGAAATTCCAAGATCATTTCTGTTTCTATCCTATCATTAATTTTTCACATGCATATATATTACCATATATATGTGTGTGTATATACATATACATATATATATACATACATACTTGATGCTTTAGAGACATCTGTGAGGTATAATTTTAAGTAGTCTTTTTGCTTTGAATACATATATTTGCATCTATGTTTTTATCAGTGAACCTGATTCAATTTCTCAGTGGTTTACCTGCTTTACAAAGAAATTGGGAAATTCAAATAATTGATTATACCCTATTTTCTTTTTTATTGAAGTTTTACACTAGTGGAAACAAGGACTTAGTATTTGTATATCTATGAAGTTCATGGTAGTTAAATTCATGGTCCCTGAAGCCAGAACATTTCTGCAAGCTATCTTGTGGTGTGACCTTGATCAAGATACTTTATGTTTCTGCCTCAGTGTTCTCATCTGTAAAATGGTACTGATGATACCATCTTCCCAAGTTAAAAAGCCTTCCATAGCTGTCCACTGATCTGAAGATACTACTGAAACCCCTTATCATAGCCAAAGGTCCTACATAATTTTTTGCTAAATTTATTTCTTCATCCCTTTACCACACTACTACCTCCATCAATCACTACTTATCAAGGACACTAGCCTTCCTTTGGTTCTGATAATACATCAAGATTTCCATCACTTTGAGGCCCTCACTCTTACTGTTTTCTCCACTATGAGCATTCACCTTTTTCTTGTAGCTAATTCCTTCCTACTCACTCTTTGGAACTCAGATTAAATAACTTGCTACAAGGATTCCTTCTTTATCCGGTTTATTTGGTTAGAGTTCCTCTTTTCCTCCTCCTTATCAAAAAGCAATGTACATAATTTTCCTGTATCTACTTTCTGAACCAAAGCAGGCTTATTCTTAATGATATTTACCTTTATTTCCTTAGCTTTTAGCTTTCGTTTAGGATATAGATCAAAAATAGTAAGGACTGGGCCGAAAAGAACAGGTTTATGTTTCCAGCCACTGAGGTTATTCAGTCAAAGACACATAGATGGATGTGCATTTTATATATGTGCATTTTAATTATATTTTATATATGCAGGTGCTATTTTTGCATATAACTGTAGCTATGATATCAAGCAGACATGGTTCTATGATAGTCTTATATCTAATTAAGTATTGGGATTATATGCTCTTTAAACAATTACTTGAGTTATATTTTGCCTGAACTCAATTGGTCTTTTAAAAAGTACTTTTGGAAGATATTGATAAGCCTATATTTACTTTGAATAACAAATAATTCTTAGAATAAAATAAGAATCAAATACTTACTCATAAGTCATGGGCCTTATGAAAGCAGCCATCAAACAGTGGGTCAATTGGAAGAGAAAAAGAAAATCAATTAAAAATCAAATGGTTTTGAGTTATTCGTATTCAATTTAATACTACTGATCTATCAAAGGTAAGATATAAGTAGAAAAGAAAAATGCATATATGCTTTTTAAAAAAGATGTATCAACTAGGCAATGCAAACACTTAACTTAGTACTTTTTAAGAAAAAAAAATATTTAAGGGACACAGAGGCTTAGCCAAACTAGTCATTCCTAATAAACCATTCTAGATCAAATCCTTTCATTTTATGCTTCCCTGGTCTACAGTAGAAACACACCCTGAACCCTGGGATACCCTATGTCTCTTGTTCCCTTGTGGTAACAGACCCCACTGCTAAGAGGACAGGAAGGGCCTAGCCCTTCAGCTTTTTCATCTCCACTGCTGAAAATGTGTTTCCTCTTTTTTTTGGTTTTCTTTTTATTTATTTCTGAGAGAGAGAGACAGCATGAGCAGGGGAGGGTCAGAGAGAGAGGGAGACACAGAATCTGAAGCAGGCTCCAGGCTCTGAGCTGGCTGTCAGCACAGAGCCGGACGCAGGGCTCGAACTCACGAACCGTGAGATCATGACCTCAGCCGAAGTCAGACACTCAACTGACTGAGTCACCCAGGTGCCCAGAAAATGTGTTTATGCTTAACTGGAGAGTTAGACATTAAAGTTGTAGAATCTCCAAAATGTGTTACTTTAAAGAAGCCAGATACAAGAGTACCTACTCTATAATCTCACTAACGTGAAATCCAATAGTAGAATAAACTTAAGTTTTAAAATGACCAATCAGAATGTGTGTACCTAGAGGTAGAGAAGAGAATTGAATGAAATGAACCATAGAGTGGTATTCTGTATATTGCTTCAGGCTATCCACGTGTATAGAACAGTCAAAATCCCCCAACTGAACAGTCAAGATGGCACATTTCATTGTATGTTAACTATATACCTTTCTCTCATGGATATACCAGCAGAGGAAAACATATGCCCAAGTCAGAGAAGAAAGCTGTGCTACTGAAAAGTAAACCAATGACTAACTCCCTCTTGATGTAAATAGCATGCACTTCTTTAATTCCTGCTGTAATCACAGTTTACATACCCATTGGGGTCCTTTTTCTTCCAGTTTGCCAAGACACAGTCTGCATAAACCAGAATGGGAGGCAGATCCAGCTTCTTAGAGAGTTCACAGTAAGGAATAGCAATATTTTTTGGCAGGACCTAATTAAAACACAGGATTTAGAATTAATCTTTGAATTATCTTACCTTTTCCTCTGCTTTCTGGGTGTCAGAACATTAGCTGTTCTACATCTTGGCACTCTGAAACCAAACCACTGTAATTTTCTCTTCCTCATTTCATAACTTAGTCCTGGGAATTATTAAATGTTTATGTTTTAGATGTGGGTTGATGTGGACATAATCTAGTCAGAGAGAGAGAAATATGAAGTAGAGGGTATGAGGAACAAAGGATGTATCATTGACTTTCCAATGGCCTGTGGTTACTTGTAGCCATTTATTCATTCGTGTGTTCATCCCATAAATATTTGTTAAGCAGCTCCTCTGTAAGGAACTCTTCATCCATAGGCAATACAAAGATAAAGTCATGCTCAGCTCCCTTTTCGTTCAACTTTTCTTTTCCTGAGCCTGTTACTCAGGATTCTGCTCTGTGTATGGCCACATTCTAAGACTCCTTTAAAAAATATATATATATATATTTATTTATTTATTTCTAGGAGAGAGAGAGAGAGAGAGAGAGAGAGAGAGTGAGCAGGGGAGGGGCAGAGAGAGAGGGAGACACAGACTCTGAAACAGGCTCCAGGCTTTGAGCTGGCAGTCCGCACAGAGCCTGACGTGGGGCTCGAACCCACAAACCGCGAGATCATGACCCAAACGAAAGTCGGTTGCTTAACCGACTAAGCCACCCAGGCGCCCCAAAAAGACTCTTATCTCCACAGGGTAATCTTGATGGGCAAATGCTCTCTGAAGGGCGCATTGTTGCCACTTACGCAAGCCATGTTTTCCAATTGCTCTATTAATCATAATGCTGATCTTTTATTCTTTATTTGCCTGACTTTATAACCAGATTGTCCCACGTAACAATTAAGGTCATCCTTGACATCAGCAGCCTATGGCTGGAATATGTGTATCTAACCAGGCAAAGGAAAGGGATGTGTGGCTCATCTGGGGTAGTGGGAGGTGGGACTGCAGTGGGAAAGTTGGTATGACAACGTGGCCTGCTCCACAGTTCTGCAAAAATCAAGAAAGCTCTAACCTCAGTAGCTTCGGATTAACCTAATACACCTGGAGATGATGGTTTAACAAAGAGGACAGAACATTAGCATGAAAACATTGGCTATCCAAGTCCTTGCAGAGCTTGTGCCTCTGGGATCAGAGACATTTTGGTTTGCAAATGATTTACAATCATTTCAAAAGGAAATTTCTGGATATGTTTCAAAAGGAAATTTCTATCTTTTTCTGATTTAAACAAAAGATCAAAGGGAAACAAAAGGGAAGATGCTTAATTAAATAATTAATTTGAGGTGACTTGGGGAAAAGAAATGTTCAAACACATCTGTTTAGATTGTGTATAGACTGTAATAGATTACTATTAAAGATATTTATGCAGCTACTAAGAAACTCAGATGCTAATTTCTAGCCCATTCTCAAGCAAAATGTGTCTTATAGTGACATATCTTATTTTTTGTCCATTTATTTTCTTTCCTCATTTCAATAGTTCTATATATGTGTGTGTGTGTATATATATGACTATTGACTACATGTGTATACACACACAGAGATAGATAGATATATATGTACATATATATAGATATAGATACACATACACACATATACATTTCCTATAATTTCCTCACTTCAATAGTCATATATATGTATTTGTTCCTGGCTTCTAAAATCTTTTTCAGAATAACGTGGTCTATAGAAACTAAATAAATTAAAAACATATTTTTAAGTTTTATTTTATAATCCTGAAGTCCAGTCTGGTAAATTTATTATCTTTTTATTATCCCATATACATTCTGGTCTCCATATTTTTTGCTAGTCCTCTCTCTTTTTTGCCCCTCTCCTCTTTGAATAAACTCTACCAATCTTTTAAGAAATAATTCAAGTCCCACTGCTTCTTGAAGCATTTCATTATTATTCCAACTACTATTTAACTCCTCTGGAGCCTCATACTTCTGCACTTAACATATGCTTCCCTTTGTTATTGATGATCTTTTTTGTTTGTTTTATTTTGAAAGAGAAAGTGTGCATGTGTGTGTGAACAGAGTAGGGGCAGAGAGAGAGAGAGAGAGAGAGAGAGAGAATCCCAGGCAGGCTCCACTCTGTCAGCGCAGACCGCAAACCATGAAATCACTACCTGAGCCGAAACCGAGAGTTGTAGGGTTGACTGACCGAGCCACTCAGGTGACCCTACTGATGATCTTTCTATACAATACCTACACATTTAGCTAGACTTGGATTCTGTCAAGTCTAGTGGGGCTTTTTGCTTAGGTTGTAAGGCTAGAACTAATCTTAAACCTTATAGTGTCCTCACAAAATTTAGATATGGTAGTATGATGATTATAAAGAAGTATAACATGTTCCCATGATTATGCGGAGCATATTTTTTCTTTTGCTCACATATAAGGGGATGACTTATCACATAGGTGAACTGTATGTGCTGTTTTGTGTTTAAGCAAGGTGTGGAAAGACAAGATAATAATTCCAATTACCTTGTCAGAAAGGAAAAAAAATCACTAGAGGGCAGAAGGTGCTTCTGGAACCTATTTTATCTCTTTCTGGTCTAAACATTAGGTGTACAGTCAACTGGTTTTATGTGATTAGGATTGCCAGACAAAATACAATACGGTATTATTTTAAATCTAAAATTATCTACTGTTGATGGGAGTAGAGTGAAACCCATATGTTCTTCCATATTGACAGATGTAAGAAAGCACTTTGGCATTAAGTAAGAAGAGTCATAACATGTGCATATCTCCCAAAACTCATAAGGAGAGAAAATATTTAATTTTCAAATATATTGACTATCGTGTCATTTACAATGGTAAAATATTAAAAACAAGTACAGTATTTGTAAACAGAGGATTGTATAAATAAAGTTCAGTAACTCAATGAAAAACTATAAAGTGATTTCAAATGATGCCTGGCATGATTATGTTGTAACTAGAAAATGCTTACAGTATAATCTAAGTAAAAGACTCAGGACATATGTCTATATCCATAGGATGGAGCAACTACTGTGTTATGTAAGTGAAGGATTAAAAATCCAATAATGATAGCAGCTGGCAGGTTAAAGCAATAAATGATTGTTTTCCTTTTTATTGTTTTCTGTTATCCAAGCATCATAAAATTTAGTCATAATATTTTTAGAGTTATTTTTACATTAAATGTCAATTGGATGTAAATTGTCATATAGCATAAGAAATACCAGAAAATCTCCAAACCTTACGAACATCTTCACCGCCTTGATTCCACACATACGCCATGGTGATATATCCCAGGACCAGATGTGCAAGGCGCTGTGACTTGTGGTTTTTGAGACCATCAATACTGAGTAGTTTTAACTGGGAATAAAAAGAGGGATTGACTCAAATCAACATGAGTGGTATTATAGCTTTAAAGCCAGGTTAAAAATGTTAAGAAGCTATAACAGGAAGAAGAATGTAATGCCTTTCCAAACCTTCTCAACTTCTTTACGTAGTTCATTTTTCTCAATCAGTTCAGGCAGGTTTCTAGCAATGAAAATCCATTGATCATAAGGGTAAGGTAGCTCCTCCTTGAAAAAAAAGAAACAGGACATTTATCTTGTAGCAAAATTTTTTATGTAATAGTTTTGCCTCTGATTGATTGTCTTGCCTCTAGATCAGCTCTGTGTAACACCATCCTAGCCAACAATTACCTGTCCAGTAACCCCATTGTTACCTGCACACTCAGGGCTCAAGACTTCTTCCTCTCCTCTAGCACTCTTACCTGCCTCTTTTACACAGGTCACCTCGAAAGTTCCACTAAAATCATCCTGATTACTCCAACATACACTTACATCCCCAAGTATAAATCCTATGTATTCTATTTTCACATTGTTAAGTAATTTATTGTTATCTGTTACTTATTTTCTCTTCCTGGCTAGATTCTAATATTTTTTAATGGAAGAAAAATGAGATTTCTTAGATGCCAGTAAGTAGACTAGGCATTTTGTTCAATAATTTCTCATTTAAATATTATAATGACCTAAAAAGTTGACTGTTATCTCCATTTCATAAATAAGGAAAACAAGGCTCAGCTTATGAGATTGTTTTGTATATATAGTTTATTGTGATTGAACTTTTAAGTGCTTCCAACTTTCAAAAATCAATGCTCTTTTTTTCCCCTTAAAGCTTATTCATTCCTTATTTCTGAGAGAAAGATAGAGAACACAAGCTGGGTAGGGGCAGAGAGAGATAGGGTGACACAGAATCCAAAGTAGGCTCCAGTCTCCGAGCTGTCAGCACAGAGCCCATTGCGGGGCTTGAATTTACAATCTGTGAGATTATGACCTGAGCTGAAGCCAGCTGCTTAACAGAATGAGCCACCCAGGAACTCCTCAAAAATCAATGTTCTTTTAACATCTCACTACCTGATTTGATGGTAAGGATTTTATCATGCTTTTAATTTTATATATTTTTTACAGAACCTTGGACAGTACTGGACATGTAGTAGATGCTGTACTTATATGTATCAATTATCTGCTTTGGTACTATAGGGGTATATTTTTCCCAGTAAGTGAAAATAAAATCCAAACAGAAGTGTCTCTTTAGATCTTTTCATATTTATGCTTTCATGTCAAGGGAAAACATACAAACGAAAGACCTAGACGATGCCCTGAAATGAGATTCAATTTCCCATATGCTCTTTCCCCATGTCTGTTTCATTAAGCCCTTTCCAGATATGTCCTTGAAGTCATCAGTACTGACCTATGGGGACACGGCAAAAATAGATTAACTCAAACCAACATTGGTGAAGTTTTAAGCTTCAAAACCAAGTTAATATTATAAGTAAGCTACAAGATAAAAAGGCAAATGTAACATAAAATTTAAACATTTTCAGGGCTTCAGATAATTGGCCAATCTTTGGCTGTTAGGGCAGATATTTTAGCAATGAAAGATGCAAGCAGTATATTCACTAGATAGTCACCTCTCTGGTTTCTCTGAATATTTCTCCCTAACTACACAAATGCTATATATATTTTTGTTGTTGCTGTTGCTGTTTTTGTTGTTGTTCTTTATTTTACTATATAACACAACTGAATTTTTGGTTTTTACTTTTTTCCCAAAATAACAGAAATATTTTTGTTGTTATATATCATGATTAACATCCTTTTGACAAATGTAAAAATGCACTCAATAATATACTTCTGGTTCAGAGGATGCTTAATGGTATAATATAAATTAATGAAGAATAACACAGAGGGTCATTCAACTTCTGCTAGATTAGAGAATGTATTTTTTCTATCGTTGTGGAACCAGAAGACATATTCTTTTCTTTTGGAATAGAAATCTGATTGATTATAAAAGATGAAATGAACATTGTGAGCTTATAATTTCTAGGAAAGATCTTCCGTGAAGAAATAAAAGTAATGACTAATTTGTTTTTCTTGTTTCGAAATATGACCTAATTCCCTAACCATCTTAAGTAGTAATGCTACTTTTTAAGTAGTCCAGGAAGAGTTTTGTTTTGCTTTTGTTTGGGGATTTTGCTTTACCCCTTGGAATATGTTCTTAGGTCTCTGAAACTGCCACGATTGTCTTAATTTTTAAAAGAACTTACTTTGGAAGAAAAACGATATAGAGTTTTGCAATTTCTTATAGTACCGTTGATAAGTAAATTTTCAAAATCATCTTATCCTGGCACTTCAGTGTGCTTGTATGGGGAGGGAACAGGTCTAAGTATGAGTGATTTGCACATATAAAGTAAAGTAAGTGCTTTTAGTAATAACATTAGTGGGCTGGGTTTTTTGTTTGTTTTTTGAGAGAGAGAGAGAGAGCATAAGCTGGGGGGAGGGGCAGAGAGAGAGAGAGCTCTCTGAGAGAGCTAGAGGCTAGAGAGAGGGGCTAGATCCCAGATCACAGGAACTCTGAGATCATGACCTGAGCAGAAATCAAGAATTGGATGCTTACCCGACTGGGTCACCCAGGCACCCCTACAGGATGTTATTTCTAAGTGAGATTGGATCTCTAACTAAAAATATATTTGCTGCATTTAAAGATGTCCTCTAGGATACAGACTGTGTTTGCACCACAAAATATTGGTATGCACTATACAGAGTTGTCACAGCATGTAACTTGTTCCTAGAAATCATATAGAATCTCATAAACCTTATTAAACCCAATAGTGGAGTGGGGGAAAAGCAATGCCTTGTGGTATCTTCTCTCACGAGAAGTAGCATATTATAATGATTTTAAGATCATGGACTCTGAAGCCAGACTAGTCAGGTTCACATTCTATCTCTGCCATTGCTAACTGTGCAAGTTTGGGTAATTACCTAAATTCTGCATGGCTTAAACTTCTTATCAGGAAAATGAGGTTAATAACATATATACAGTTTAGGATGGTTGCGAAGGTGGAGTAAGTATTTGTAAATTTCTTAAAGATGCTAAATAAATGTTTGGTAGTTGAAATAGATAATAAAATGGTTTTCCTGGCATTATTTGAAATACATCTTAGAAAAATGCAGTTTTTTTTTTAATGTTCTATTTATTTTTAGGAGAGAGAGAGAGAGACAGCGTGAGCAGGGGAGGGTCAGAGAGAGAGGGAGTCACAGGCTGAAACAGGCTCCATGCTCTGAGCTGTCAGTCAGCACAGAGCCCGTTGCGGGGCTTGAACCCACGAACCGCGAGATCATGACCCAAGCGAAAGTCGGTCGCTTAACCGACTAAGCCACCCAGGCGCCCCAGAAAAATGCAGTTTTAAAGGCATTTACTCTACATGTCTTGCTCTTTGCAGGCAAAGCTTGTAAGATTTTAAAAAAGGTAATTCAGACTCTCATTCGAATCTTATACTTAGTAACAACAAGTAGTATTAATACAACACAAAATTGATATACCATCTCAAAAACCTAATCAAAGTAGGAACATGTACTTCATACAATTTAAGGTATTCTCAGTCAAGTAAAAGGGTTCCTTTGACATGGATCATTTATTACTTTATTTGTTTTTTTTTTCAAAATACCTTCCAAAAATGCAATTGTATTAAGCCAAAATACATCATAGTTTCCTTATTTCATCACTTCATTATCTGTGTAAGGTAAGTAAAAAGTGGATTTAAGACTCAATCTCCAGGCAGAAAATTTTAAGAAAGTTCGATATGAATCATTTATTAAAACTTTGCTGTACTTATAGCATGGCTCTACCCATTTGTTCAGTAAAAATTACTGAACCACATTTGTTCAGTAGACGTTAACTTGCCCAGGTAAGTAATGATAAGAAAACATTTTTGCCCATAAAGCAATTTCTTGTCTTACCAGTGGATCTGGCAGAGCGAAGCCCACTTTTTCATCTATATGGTATTCTTTGAAATTTTCCCAAGAATCTTCTGTAGACAATGTCCTGTTGTGTGCCATTCTCGCAGCTTACTCCACTGGCCCTCCTTATTCTGCAAGGGGTTTTCAGAGCATCTATTTATTATAGAGGTTGCCATAGCCAATGATCACAAACTTACCACGTAGGCAGTAAGAAAAGACTTCCACTTTTAGAATAGTTTCATTTTCTTTCTTTGTAATTTGATAAACAATAAAACCACAAAACATCCCATTCATCATATGAAGAAACTGAAAGTTTGTATTGTTATGAAGTAGTTGTCACTGGGCATACCATTGGCTTACTGTCATAGGAAATGTCAGAAAGAAACTGAAATAACAAAAACCATGAAAATAGGTAACTAGAAAAGAACATTTTTTATGGGAACTTTAAACCTTGAAGAAAGATCATGAATTTGACCAAGGCTAAAGTCCTAAAATATCACTTCGCCATTACTGTCATTGGCTTTCCATTACTTCTCTAGGGTTCTTTAAACATAGTAGTGCCTTATTTCAGCAGCCGTGAAAGGCAAATTGTGCTACATTGAACTGGTAGGCAATGTCTGATGTAGGAAAAAAAAATGGAGTAGGTGAGAAACTAAGATATACCTCTTGGGGCACCTGGGTGGTTCAGTCACTTAAGCATCCGACTTCATCTCAGGTCATGATCTCACCTTTTGTGGGTTTGAGCCCCGCATCGGGCTCTGTGCTGACGGCTCAGAACCTGGTGCTTCTTTTGGATTCTGTGTCTTCCTCTCCCTCTCTGCACCTCTCCAACTTGTGCTCCTTCTCTCTGTCTCTAAAAAGTAAATAAAAGTTAATTTTTTTAATTAAAAAAAAGAAAGACAGTACCTCTCTATGTCCCCATTTTTCTTTCTCAGTCTTTTATCTATGTTCTCAATGATACAGTTCTTTCTTCTTCATATTCCTTAGAAATCATTTTTAGGGAGACTTTTTTGTATCTCTACTATATTAACTGCTAAGGACTGTCGAGGCAATAGACCTTCATATTTGGAGAGTTTGTAATATGTTAAGAGTTTAAATAAAGGATAAAACACATTGAAAATATTTCTTTCAAAATGCAAATTAAAACTGCATTTGGCAGAGTTTTTGGGGTGCTGTCACTTACAGGCATTGTTCTATCTTGCTAATAAAGCTGAAGCAAAAGTAGAAACTGTATCGTTCTTTTGATGATCAAAAGGAGAAATCAGGAGTCAGTGTGCAGTACATTTTAAGAATGCAATTTGTCGCTCAGCTTATCAGTACTTGAAATAACTTAATGGTACATAACTCTTTATTCTGGAATATTTCTCACACTCTTCTTTCCCATGAATCATGTTTGGTTTTTTTTTTTTTAACATGCAGTTTTACAAGAATATTTTCTTCTTACAATAAAAGTAAGGGAAATTGAAACCAAATTATGCTGGAAAAGAACACATGGCTAAGCTTATTCATAACGAAAGATTCATGAGGCTGATATCTTTGAAACCAGGCCCAAGGCAGAAAAACAAGAACATCATGTTGGGTTGTTATATCTGTGTGAAAGCCAAACATAACAAAAATGCTTTAGGGGAGCCTGGGTGGCTGAGTTGGTTAAGCATCTGACTTTGGCTCAGGTCATGATCATGGTTCATGGGTTCAAACCCCGCATCAGGCTCTGTGCTGACTGCCAGTTCAGAGCCTGGAGCCTGCTTAGATTCTGTCTCTCCCTCTCTCTCTGACCCTCCCCTGCTCATGCTGTCTCTCTCTCAGAAATAAATAAACATTAAAAATTTTTTTAAATAAAAAAACAAAAACACTTTTAGGAATTAGAGAATATGTGTTTATTCATATGATTTTTCACTCTTCCTACCTGGATTTTCTTTTTCTATTGGTGCGTCAAAACAGACACATGTAATGAAGTTTAAGCTAACTCTATGTTAGAAAAGTTTCTGAGGCTTGATTTTTTTTTTTACAGTTTATTTTCAAGTTGGTTTCCATATAACACCCAGTGCTCATCCCCACAAGTGCCTTCCTCCATGCCCATCACCCCCCTTCTCTCCCCACACCCATCAGTCCTCAGTTTGTTCTCAGCATTCAAGAGTCTGTCATGGTTTGCCTCTCTCCCTTTCCCCCACCATTACCCCCCTTCTTCTCCCCCACGGTCCTCTGTTAAGTTCCTCCTAATCCTCCTATACATGCAAACATATGGTATTTGTCCTTCTCTGCCTGACTTATTTCACTCAGCATAACGCCCTCAAGGTCCTTCCATGTTGCTACACATGGCCAGATTTCATTGTTTCTCATTGCCATGTAGTATTCCATGGTATAGATAAACCACAGCTTCTTGATCCATTCGTCCGTTGATGGACACTTAGGCTCTTTCCATGTTTTAGCTATTGTGGAGAGTGCTGCTATGAACATTGGGGTACACGTGCTCCTACGCATCAGCATTTGTGTATCCCTTGGGTAAGTTCCTAGCAGTACTATTGCTGGGTCATAGGAGAGTTCTATTGTTAATTTTTAAAGAAACCTCCGTACTGTTTTCCGAGGGACTGCACCAGTTTACATTCCCACCCACAGTATAGGAGGGTGCCCATTTCTCCGCACCCTCGCCAGCATCTAGAGTCCTCTGATTTGCTCATTTTAGCCACTCTGACTGGCGTGAGATGATATCTCAGTGTGAGAAAATGATCTAGTTTCATTCTTCTGAATGTTGCTGCCCAGTTCTCCCAGCACCATCTGTTAAAGAGGCTGTCTTTTTTCCATTGGATACTCTTTCCTGCTTTGTTAAAGATTAGTTGGCTGTATACTTTTGGGTACAATTCTGAGTTCTCAACTCTATGCCATTGTTCTACGTGTCTGTTTTTGTGCCAATACCATACTGTCTTGACGATGACAGCTTTGTAGTTGAAGCTCAAGTCTGCGATGGTGATGCCTCCCGTTTTGGTTTTCTTCTTCAATATTACTTTGGCTATTCGGGATCTTTTGTGGTCCCATATAAATTTTAGGATAGTTTGTTCTAGTTTTGAGAAGTATGCTGGTGCAATTTTGATTGGGAATGCATTGAATGTATAGATTGCTTTGGGTAGTAATGACATTTTAACTATATTTATTCTTCCTATCCATGAGCATGGAACGTTTTTCCATTTCTTTGTGTCTTCTTCAATTTCCTTCATAAGTTTTCTATAGCTTTCATCATACAGATCTCATGCATCCTTGGTTAGGTTTATTCCGAGGTATTTTATGGTTTTTTGTGCAATTGTGAATGGGATCAGTTTCTTGATTTCTCTTTCTGTTGCTTCATTGTTGGCGTATAAAAGTGCCACCGATTTCTGTACATTGATTTTTTACCCTGAAACTTTCTGAATTCTTGAATCAGTTCTAGCAGGCTTCTGGTGGAGTCTGCCAGATTTTCTATGTAGAGTATGATGTCATTTGCAAAAAGTGAAAGTTTGACTTCTTCTTTGCCAATTCTGATGCCTTTGATTTCTTTTGTTGTCTGATGGCTGATGCTAGGACTTCCAGCACTACGTTAAACAACAGTGGTGAGAGTGGACATCCCTGTCGTGTTCTTGATCTCAGGGGGAAAGCTCTCAGTTTTTCCCCACTGAGGATGATGTTAGCTGAGGGCTTCTCATAGATGGTTTTTATGATGTTTAAATAAGTTCCTTCTTTCCCGACTTTCTCAAGAGTCTTTATTAAGAAGGGATGCTGTATTTTGTCAAATGCTTCTTCTACATCTATTGACAGGATCATATGATTTTTATCTTTTCTTTTGTTGATGTGATGTATCACATTGATTGATTTGTGAATAGTGAACCAGCCTGTAACCCAGGAATGAATCCCACTTGATCTTGGTAGATAATTCTTTTTATGTGCTGTTGGATTCGATTTGCAAGTATCTTGTTGAGGATTCTTGCATCTGTATTTATCAAGGATATTGGCCTGTAGTTCTCCTTTTTTGCTGGGTCTCTGTCTGACATGGGAATCAAAGTGATGCTGGCTTTGTAAAATGAGTCTGAAAGTTTTCCTTCGATTTCTAGTTTTTGTAATAGTTTGAGAAGAGTGGGTATTAATTCTGTTTTAAATGTCTGGTAGAATTCTCCAGGGAAGCCATCTAGCCCAGGGCTCTTATTTGTTGGGAGATATTTGATAACTGATTCAATTTCCTCACTTGTTATGGGTCTGTTCAGGTTTTCCATCTCTTCCGGTGTGAATTTTGGTAGTGAGTGTGTGTTTAGGAACTTGCCCATTTCTTCTAAGTTGTTCAGTTTGTTGGCATACAGTTTTTCATAGTATTCCCTGAGAATTACTTGTATTTCTAAGGGAATGGTTGTAATAAGTCCATTATCATTCATGATTTTGTCTATTTGAGTGCTCTCTCTTTTCTTTTTGAGAAGCCTGGTTAGAGGTTTGTCAATTTTGTTTATTTTTTCAAAAAACCAACTCTTGGTTTCATTGATCTGTTCAACTGGTTCTTTGGTTTCTATATTGTTTATTTCTGCCCTGATTTTTATTATATCTCTTCTTCTACTGGGTTTGGGATGCTCTTTTTGCCTTCCCTCTAGTTGTTTTAGGTGCGCTGTTGGATTTTCACTTGCGCTATTTCTAATTTCTTGAAATAGGCTTGGAGTGCAATGTAATTTCCTCTTAGGACTGCTTTCGCTGCATCCCATAGGGTTTGGATTGTTGTATTCTCCTTTTCATTTGTTTCCATATATTTTTTAATTTCTTCTCTAATTGCCTGATTGGCCCATTCATTCTTTAATAGGGTGTTCTTTAGCCTCTATGTTTTTGGGGGGTTTTCCAGACTTCTTCCTGTGATTGATTTCGAGTTCATAGCACTGTGATCTAAAAGTGTGCATAGTATGATCTCAATTATTTTATATTTATGGAGGGCTGCTTTATGTCCCAGTATGTGATCTATCTTGGAGAATGTGTCATGCACACTTGAGAAGAATGTAAATTCCATAGCATCAGGATGTAGAGTTCTAAATATATCTGTCAAATCCATCTGGTCCAATGTGTCACTTAAGTCCATTGTGTCTTTATTGATTTTCTGTCTAGCTGATCTGTCTATTGCTGTAAGTGGAGTACTAAAGTCCCCTGCTATTAGCACATTATCAATAAGACTGTTTCTGTTTGTGATTAATTATTTTATGTATTTAGGTGCTCCCATACTTGGTGCATAGACGTTTATAATTGTTAGCTCTTCCTGATGGATAGACCCTTTAATTATTTTATAATGCCCTTCTTCATCCCTTGTTACTGTCTTTACTTTAATGTCCAGTTTGTCTGGTATAAGTATAGCTACTCCAGCTTTTTTTTTAACTGCATGATAGATATTTCTCCATCCCCTTATTTTCAATCTGAGGGTGTTCTCAGGCCTAAAATGAGTTTCTTGTAGACAGCAACTAGATGGATTTTGTTTTTTTTATCCATTCTGCTCCCCTATGCCTTTTGATTGGGGCATTTAGTCCATTTACATTCAGTGTTATTATTGAAACACATGGGTTTAGAGTCATTGTGTCCTTTGTGGGATTCATGTTTGTGGTGTGTCTCTAGCATCTTGTGTTCCTTGCAACATTTCCTTCAGACAGTCCCTCTGAGGATTTCTTGTAGAGCTAGTTTAGTGGTGACAATTTCTTTCAATTTTTGTTTATTTGGAAAGACTTTTATGTCTCCATCTATTCTGAATGACAGGCTTGCTGGATAGAGGATTCTTGGCTGCATATTTTTTCTGTTCATCACATTGAAGATCTCCTGCCATTCCTTTCTGGCCTGCTAAGTTTCAGTACATAGGTCTGTCACCACTGTGATAGGTTTCCCTTTGTATTTAGGGCCCTTTTCTCCCTAGCTGCTTTCAAAATTCTCTCTTTGTCCTTAGATTTTGCCATTTTCACTATGATATGTCATGCAGTAGATCGATTCAAATTATGTCTGAGGGGAGTTCTCTGTGCCTCTTGAATTTCAACATCTACTTCTCTCCCCAGGTAGGGGAAGTTCTCCGCTATAATTTGTTCCAGGACTCCTTTAGCACCTTTCTTTGTCTCTTCCTCTTCTGGGATTCCTATGATATGGATATTGTTCCATTTGATTGTATCACTGAACTCTAGAACTCTTCTTTCATGTTCCTGGATCAGTTAATCTTTTTTTTTCTCAGTTTCTTCCTTTTCTATAATTGTGTCTTCTAAATCACTTATTCTCCTTTCTGCCTCTTCAGTCTGTGCATTGGAAGCCTCCAGTTTATTATGTATCTCATTTATCGCATTTTTAAGTTCATCATAACTATTTTTAAGCTCCATGTGTTTGTAGCCATAGCTTCTTTGAGGTCCTCCATGCTTTTTTCAAGCCCAGTGATTAATTTTATAATTATTGTTCTAAATTCTTGTTCAGTTATGTTGCTTATATTTGTTTTGAGCAGTTCTTTAGCTATCAATTCTTCCTTGTATTTCTTTGGAGGAGAGCTCTTTCATTTCATCATTTTGGTTACCTTTCTATCTCTTGTTAGTTTTAAAACCTTGTTATGCTCTCTGCACCTGTGAGCATTGCTGCACCAAAGAAGGCTCTTTGACTTTCCAGGGCCTTTCCATTCAGAAAGTGTTCTTTGAATGGTATCTCTTGGTCTCTCTTTTTGAGACCTTGGTTATTTTGTTTTCTTACTCGTAGTGGTATTTGGGAGTCTCCACCATGTGTACTTTGGCTTGTTTCTTGAGGTAGCCCTGGAGAAGATAACAGACAGACAAACACAGGGAACAAATGCACACAAATGCAGAATCAAATCCAACAAACATGCAAACCCGAAAAGAAAACGAAAAAGTAAAGAGAAAAGAGGGAGGAATAAAAAAATACATAAAAAAGAAGAAAAGAAAAGGAGAAAAGAAGAAACCCAATAGACAAAGAACAGTTTAAAGCATATAACCAGATTTCCCAGCTACAAATAAATAGCCGGGTGTATGTAGTGCTGGTTGAAGATCATAAAGAAAGAGAAAGAAGATGGGGCAGAGATGAGGCAAAATTAGAAATGAAATGAGCAGGCATAAGGAATAAGAAGCTTTTTTCAAAGAGGGAAAAAGTGGAATATGGTTGAAGGGGTGAAAGAAATGATGATGGTGTTATCCAGAAAAACTATATAGTCTGATTACTCAGAGTGAAAGAGATAAAAAGGTAGGTAGGTGTAGAATTGACATCTAGAGAATGGATTAAATGTGTCTGTTTAAGCAAGCCAGTGACCAGAATTGGTCTTGTCCAGGCTCCGGTAAAAAAAAAAAAAAATGAGGAGGAGGGGAGCTCTCTAGCAGTGATGGGTGTGGTTTGATCCAATGCATCCATGGGAGTCCTGCCTTGGCTGTTGTGGAGAGAAGATTGGCGGCGCTCCAGTCCCTTCTTGAACCAAGCACCGCAACTCATTTTTTTTGGGTGTGTAAACTCCCCGGGCCGGGGGCGCAGCCAAGGTGGGCTATGCTCTATATCTCAGGCCAGACCTCATTTCCAGACCCCAGTCTGCGCGCCCCACTGAAATTGCCGGAGACACAAACTCGCAGGCGATACCCTCAGGGCAGTCCCAAGCCTCTTGCTTTCTCCCTGGGGATTGAGCCAGAAGCCACTGCTCCCATCTCCTCCAGGTCGGGTTGGTGAGTGAGGAGCAGTTTCATCCAGGGGGCTCCTGGGACGAGTCTGTCCCACCCAGGGTCCGCTGGAGAGCAGGAAACTGGGTCCCTATGTGTCCCATCGCCTGAAACATCTCGCGGGCAAATCTCCCAGTTTTAACCCCTTCGCCTCCCCTCTAGGGATCCAGCCGAGCCAGAAGCACAAAGGCACGGCCACAGTCCGTCTCCTCCAGGTGGAGCTGGCAAGGGGGAAGCAATTTCCGTGGGGGCTGCCTGGGACGAGTGCGTCCCGCCTAGGGTCAGCTAGAGAGCAGGAAACCGGGTCCCTCTGTGTCCCAAGCAGAGGTTTTTCTGTTCCCCAGCGACAGGGGCAGTGTCTTGAGCATTTTCAGCCACTCTCTTTCCCCTCTAACTCCCCACAGAGGGGGATCGCCCCCATCCCTCTGTGTCTCTGGTCCCGGCCCGATTTTATCTTCCCCAGTTCACACTCACGCTAGAAGGTTTTCTCAGTGGACTCCGTCTCCTTTTCCTCCCAAACTCCTGGATTCTGTAAGGGTTCCTATAGTTTCAGGGCTTCTCCGTGCAAGAAACGGGGGTGAGTGCAATGTACGGAGTTCCCTACTTCTCTGCCATCTTGTCCCCTCTCCTTGATTTTTTTTTAAGAAGCATGGTTTGATACACCTTCTGGTTATCTATTAAATCCATCCTACCTTTGACTCCAGAAACAATATTCTATTATCCTAATTTTGTCTCTATCAATTTATCTCTACCTTCACATTTTACCCTTTTCATATTTCTGAAACATTTTCAGTCCTCATTTATCTTGATTTTTCTTCAGCAATAACATCTCATTGAAACCCTTTTTCACTAGGTGTCAGAAAAGCATCTTAATCTTACTATCTTCTACAGATTCTTTATCTTTTCCTTTGGACTTTTACCTGTGACCAGGTCATTGTGAAAGAAAGTTCCTGAAAGTTAATACTCAGCTTTTTGCTCTATAGCCTCTCAACTCTGATAGATATGGATCTGTCTGCTTTGTATATACCACCTGTTTGACGACTTGGCCAGACACTTGTATGTAATGATTGTACTGCCTGACTTATCTTCATAGCTATAGACTATATTTCCAATTGTCCGCTGAACATCTGCATCTGGAAATCTCAATCTTCTTTCAATTGAGCACAATACCAGAACTATTATGAATAATAATTTTAAAAAGGGCTATTACGAATAGACTTGCAAAAGGACTTTTATCCAGGACCATGATAAACACAAATTTATTCCTTCATAACATGCTGTCATAAATAATAATCCAAGTTCCTCTTTATTATTATGTTATGCTAGTTTATGTAAAGAGTAGTTTGTTTTTAAAAAATAAGATGTTTCAGTTTAAAAAGTCCAGTGATCTAGAACATACAAAAAGAATGAGGAAAACTATTGAAATACCCATATCCACTGGCATTCACTATTAATATTTTGGTGATTATGTTTTCCACTGTTTTTGGTTTATATCAATAATATCTGGGGGCACCTGAATGGCTCAGTCAGTTAAGATCTGACTTATGCTCAGTTCATGATCTTGTGGTTTGGGAGTTCGAGCCCCACATCATGTTCTGCGCCGGCAGTGTGGAACCTGCCTGGGATTCTCTCTCTCTCTCTTTCTCTCTCTCTCCTTCTCTTTCTGCCACTCTTATGCTTAAATTCTCTCTCTCAAAATAAATAAATAAACTTAAAAAATGAAATAAATAAAATTAAAAACTAATATCCAAGTTTTCCTGATCACTTATTTGTGTCAGAATTTTTTTTTAATGTTTTATTTATTTCTAGCAGAGAGAGAGAGAGAGAGAGAGCGTGAGCAGGGGAGGGTCAGAGAGAGAGGGAGTGACAGACTCTGAAACAGGCTCCAGGCTCTGAGCCGGCAGTCAGCACAGAGCCCGAAGCGGGGCTCGAACCCACGAACCGCAAGATCATGACCTAAGTGAAAGTCGGACGCTTAACCGACTAAGCCACCCAGGCACCCCTTGTGTCAGAATTTTTTTTAAAAAAATTTTGCTTATGGTAATTAACATTTATTGTTATCATGATGACCCTCAAAAGAAATTAAGGTGATTTCAGATTTTCTGTGCCTCTAGTTTCCTGAACAAAATAAAATTAAATACTCCCTAGAAAAAAAGTACTCCCAAGTATTTCTAACACTTTTATAGACATCTGACAGGCACACCATCTAATACCATGGAAAACAACAAACTATAGAAAAAGATCCACAGGGGATTAGATAAAAGAAAAGGGAAACACAGACTAAAATTAATATGTTTAATATATTTGAAGCACCGGGTGGCTCAGTCAGTTAAATGTATGACTTCAGCTCAGGTCATGATCTCACAGCGCTTGAGTTTCAGCCCGGCATAAGGCTCTGTGCTGACAGCTCAGAACCTAGTTAGGATTCTGTGTCTCCCTCTCTCTGCCCCTCCTCTGCTTGCACTCTTTCTTTCTCTCTCTTTCAAAAATAAATAAACATTTAAAAATATGTTTAATATATTCAAAAAATAAAAGACAAGATAAGGAAAATTTTGCAGAAAATATGAAAACTAAATGAATATTCTGGAATAAGTGTCATTGAGAAGAGAATTAATGAATTTACAAATATATCAGGAGAAAATACAGATTGAAGCCTGGAGAGAAAAAAAAAGATGGAAAAGAGAGAGATAAATTGAATAAAGCACACAGAGAGAAGGTAAAGTGAGGAAACCTAGCATCAATGAAATCTGAGTCTCCAAAGAAGAGAAGATAAAAAGTGGAGGGAAGTAATGAGGCTGAGAAATTTTTAAACATGGTAAAATACACTAAGTCACTAGTAGAGGAAATACTATTTAAAAGGGCTAAATGACCGGGGGCGCCTGGGTGGCTTAGTCGGTTAAGCATCCGACTTTCGCTTAGGTCATGATCTCGCGGTTCGGGGGTTCGAGCCCCGCGTCGGGCTCTGTGCTGACTGCCGGCTCAGAGCCTGGAGCCTGTTTCAATCTGTGACTCCCTCTCTCTCTGACCCTCTCCTGCTCACACTGTCTCTCTCTCTCTCCTAGAAATAAATAAAACATTAAAAAAAAAAAAAAAAGGGCTAAATGAAATGAAACCTGCAGACATAATAGTAAAATAGCAAAAAAAAAAAAAAAAAAAAAACCCAAAAACAAACAACTAAAGATAAAAATCTTTAAATTTTAAAATTAGAAAAAATATAACAAATTACCTTCAAAGGAACTAAACAGACTAATAGTTAAATTCTCAAAGAAACAATTGAGACCTCAAGATGATAGAATAATATATTAAAAGTGCTGATGGAGTGCCTGGGTGGCTCAGTCAGTTAAGTGTCGAACTTCGGCTCAGATCACGATCTCACGGTTCGTGGGTTAGAGCCCCACGTCAGGCTCTGTGCTGACAGCTAGCTCAGAGCCTGGAGCCTGCTTCACATTCTGTATCTCCCTCTCTCTGACCCTCCCTGTTCACATTATCTCTCTCTCTCTCTCTTTCTCAGAAATAAATAAACATTAAAATTTTTTTTTTAAAAAGTGCTGAGAAAAAAAAATCAACTCATAATTACATACTCACAGAAAATAATCAGGAATAGAGATAAAATAAAAATATGTAAACACTAATAAAATATCTAACATAGCTATATAAATATTAAGAGGTATAGACTGTGAGGCTAGTAGTATTGATTGTATCGAGTTCTCGAGAGAAACGGATCCAATAAGGAGATAGACAGACAGATAGATAGATGAAGAGATCAATGATAGATATATGATGATAATGATGATAGATAAGTGATAGATAGATAGATGATAGATAGATAGATAGATGATAGATAGATGATAGATAGATAGATAGATAGATAGATAGATAGATAGATAGATATCAAGAAATGGGCTAACATGATTGTTGAGGCTAGGAAATCTGAAATGTGGAGGGCAAGCCAGAAAACTGGAAACTGACAGGAGTTTCAGTTCACAGGCAAAATTTCTTCTTTTTTTAAAAAAAATGTAGGTTTTTGCTCTTAAGCCCTGTCAACTGATTAGATGAGGCCCACTCAAAGTATCCCACTTAATCTCTATTACTTAATGCAAAATAATTATAGGTATTAACTACATCTACAAAATACCTTCATGGCAACTTAGATTAGTGTTTAACTGAATAAGTGGGTACCATAGCTAAGCCAAGTTGACATAAAACAAATTATCACAGAGATAAAAGGGGAATGCTTTATAACACAAAGGGTTTAACTTACCAGGAAGATACAACAATACTACATTTTCTATACAATAAACAACATAACCTCAAATCGTGTAAAGCAAACCCTGATAGAGATGGAAACAAAAGACACAGACATATACTCACAATTAGACTGCAATTGTTTTGTTTTTATTTAAAATCTCAGTAACAGAACAGCTAGCCCCAAATCACTAAATATATAAGCAATTTTAAAAACAGGATTAATGAACTTGGTCTAATTAAGATATATAAATTATCAAGTTCATCAATTTCAAAACAGATACTAGTTTCAAGTACACTGGAAAATTTACAAAAATTTACCATATACATTTATGCATGTCCATAATCCAATCTGAAAAATTTCATAAGATTAGATCCTACATAAAATGTTTTTTTAACCAAGGAAAATAAGACAAATAAATAACAAAAAGTTAACTGGGAGATCTCTGTATGTTTGAAAATTAAGACATAGGTTTTCATAAATTCATAGGTCAAAAAACCTCATCAAACTAGAAACTAGATACTAATTTTACTTGAATAATGGTTAAAAAATGATAAAATTTCAAGGATTCAGCTAATGACCAACTGAGAGGGAAGTGTATCCTCTACAATGCATAGATTATTTTAAAAGAAAGACTCTGCATCCATCTCATGATTTTGGAAAACTAATGCATTAATCTCAAAAAATATAAGAGGAAAAAACAAAGGTAAAAGGAAGTACATAAGTGAAGAGATTAATAAAGTAAAAAAGATCTATCTATATATAGATATGTTTATATATCTTTAATAAAGTAGAAATAGATGCATATATTTATATATATTCAAAAAAAAAATTGTGACCCCTGAGAAGAATAATAAAGAAAAATCAAAAGGACAAATATCTAATATCAGGAACGAAGAAGGGTACACCACTACAATGCTACAAGTCATTACAAATAAATTAATATTCAAGTGAAATAATAAACCACATTTTGTTGTTGTTGCAAGTTTTAACTGAAAGAAGTACAAATTATACGGAGTAAATATATTTTTTCTTAAGACATTTTTTGAAAGAATGCCATGTAAATCAAATGGTCATCAATGTTTTAATTACAAAATGCTTAATTTTTTTTTCTAAACAATTCACAAATGCTAACCCATTTCATCCTTGCAACCATCCTACAAAGGCATGTATGCTATAAATTTCAGTTTCCTAATGTGAAATAGAAGAGATGCAGGATTTAAGTAATTGTCCAAGTTCACAAAGTATGTGGAAAGACATGATTTGAGCTTAAGCAGCCTGGGTCTAGAGTCCATGATTTTAAAGACATTTTGCAATGGATCCTCTTTTAAGAGATTACCAAGCACTGTTTCTCTTTGTTTTCTCTCACTCTAGGATTTAACAAGGTATGTGAGTTTCCAGGGAAGGGTTTCTACAAACTAGTTACATGTTGTGACAATTCTGTGAGGTTTATGCTAGTATATCTCTATTTGTTTATAGCTCAACAGCCCACTGTTTGATAGCTACATGTAAAAAGATAAAACTGGACCACTTTATAACACTATACATAAAAATAAACTCAAAAGGGATTAAGGATATAAATGTGAGACCTGAAACCATAAAAATCCCAGAAGAGAGCATAGGCAATAATTTCCCTGACATTGGCGGTAGCAACATTTTTCTACATATATCTTCTAAGGCAAGAGAAGCAGAAGCAAAAATAAACAATTGAGATTACAACAAAATAAAAAGCTTTGCACAATGACGGAAACCACTCACAAAACAAAAAAGGCAACCTATGAATGGGAGAAGATATTTACAAATGATATATTTGCTAGGATTATATTTGCTTTGGATTAATATCCAAAATATACAAAGAACTCAACTAACAACTGAACACCAAAAAAAGCAAACAATATGATTAAAAAATGGGCAGAGGGCCTGAATATATATAAATGCATTTTAAATCATTACTCTCATTTTCTTACTTTTACAATATTTGCATGTAATCTTAAACCATGTTATTTACTATTACTTGTTTTTGAAAAATTTAAAAATATTCTGTTGAAAACGGTTCACAATTTCGTTCTTTCAGTGATCATTATCTTTGTACCGTTTATCCACATTGATATGTTTAGTTGTCATGTTCCCTCGTGTGCGAGCGGACCATTAAACTTGGATATTGTGTGCAGGCTTCCTGGCAGAGCATCCTGTTTGCAGGCATGCTTTGTCCAGGCAGGGAGCCCCATGTGCAGGCACATCCCCGCGTCCCTAACCACGCTTTCTTGTGGTCACTGTCGGGCTCCCACACACTGTATGACGTCTAACAGGATCCCTGGCCTCTACTCACGCCATACTAGTAGTGCCTCTCTGTCCAATTCTAATAGCCAAAAATGTCTCCCAACATTGTCTAATGTCCTCTGGAGGCAAAAGTTGAACCTGATTGAGAACCACCAAAGGTAATACATGTAGAAGAGAAGAACTATGGAATATAAAAGGTGAGAATGTGTTACTTTTTACAAGATACTGCTACCAGGACATTTTCCAAGTGTGTAAGAATTTCTCGTCACATTTTTGTTGAGACATTCTTCAATCTCCTCAACTATTTGTTAGTGTTTGATGTTTTAAATTTTGCCTATCCAGCTAGTGCAAAATAGTATTTCACCGTGTGTCTGTCCTTTTTAAACTTATGTTTCATTTTTTTAGAGCGGATTTGGTTTAACAAATAATTGATCAAAAAATGTAGAGTTCTCACCTACTCACAAGCCCCGATTGTACTCTGATTCCACAATTTCCTTATTATTTATATCTTGGATTGGTGTGGTGTCTTTGTTACAGCTGATTAGGATTGATTATTTGTGTTGTTCATTCCAGGGGTTTTGATAAATACATAATCAAAATTGTCCATCATTACAGTATCGTATAAAACAACTTCATTACCTAGAAATTCCCATGCGTCGTCATTTCCTTCTTCCCCTCCCAAAGTTCTGGCAATTACTAATCTTTTTACCGTCTTCATAATTTTTCCTTTTCCAGAGTGTCACATGCTTGGAATCATATTGGATGTGGCCTTTTCAGAGCTTTTCTCTCTTTTTTTAACTTTGCATTTTATGATTACTGGTGAGATTAACCATCTACTCAGATGTTTAAGACAAATTATATTTTCTACTATGTGAAATAATTGCGTCTTTTGGCTAATTTTGATTGAAGATGTACATAGTTACTCATTGATCTGTAGTTCTTGGCATTTATATACTAATTCTTGTTCAATTATGTATTATAGATATATATTTTTCAAATTATTTATGATACAAGGCTAGATATTCTTTTTATTTTCAATCATATAAAACTATTTTGAGGGGGGCTTGTGTGGCTCAGTCAGTTAAGCATCCAGCTCTTGGTTTCAGTTCAGGTCATGATCTCTGGTTTGTGGGTTCAAGACTGGCTGTCAGTAGAGAGCCTGCTTGGGATTCTCTCTCTGCCCCTCTCCAGCTCTCTCTCTTTTTCCCTCAGAATAAATAAACAACCTTAAAAAAAAAACTATTAGTTTTGAAAAATACACTATAAATTATTTACTAGAAAAATAAAATGGATATAATATAAATATCACATTCTTATTATTAGAGTGAACAAACATACATTTAATTCCTAATACATCTATTTATTTTTAAGTATAAATAATTTAGAAAATATTTTAAAAACTATACACGTTATATATGAGTGTGAATAAGCAATTAATGGATACAGAGAACCATTATTATACTTCTTTTGGTTGTTACATAATTGTAAAGTTATGAATGAAATAGCAGTTATTCACATTAAAGTCTGTAAGCACACTTGAACACTATATTTTTCAATATTTAATTTCATATGCAAACAGGACTTACTATAATTCATATACAGGAAACTACATAAAGTTAGAGATTTATGTTGTAAATGGAAGAGTGACTCCCTCTTGTGGGTTCTTTGAGGAGGGCATTTGTTTTAATGAGCACAGGGTGTTGAACGGAAACCAATTTGAAAATAAATTATATTAAAAAAATAAAAATAATAAAAAATAAAATGTAGAAATACTGTAACATTTACATATTGTATTGGAATAAATACTTTAAAAAGTATTGAAACGCCCAGAGTTCGAGAGACCCCCCAAAACAGACCACCAGAGACCGGAGTCAAAGCCAATCGGCAAGGGTTGTTTATTTGCAGGTTCGAACCCGGACCTCCGTGCACTTGTTGCCGGTGACGCTGAGAGGCCCTGAACAAACCCTTTGCAGCCTTTTTATAGAGAGGAGTAAACAAGTCGCGGGGAGGGACAGGAGATCTCTATGGTTACAGGTTTGTCATTGGTTAATATTTAAATATGAACATATACCATATTTGATTGGTTCCCGCCATCAGGTTTTTGGCGGGATCCAATTATAACATTTAGGATACCTTTGAATTCAGCCAATCATAGAGCGAGTCTAGGGTCTTGTTCGGCGACTAACAGGTTAACTTCTGTCTCCTTAGGCCCTTCCTTCAGTAAGGCGGAGGGTGGCTGCTGGCCTTTCCTGATTGGGTGTTGCCAAGGTAGTGTGGTGGAGTGATGTGGTGGCCAGTTCCTTCGGCCTTGGGCAGTGTGCGGCTGCCTGATAGTTCCTGGGAGGCTGAAACTCGAGCCTTAAGCAATGGTACAGAAGCGGAAGGAGCTAGTTTGTATCTGCAGTTTCCAGCCTTTACTCAGACCATAGGAATGTTTCTATTTTTTCTTTTTGATTAGCTGAACTGAGAGCGGTCTGAGGATGGCTTTAGCCTTGAACAGTCTGAGGCTTTTCCTGGGACTGGGACTGGGGCTACGTGCAGCCCGAGGTTTCTCTTAATGGAGGACGTAATTTTTGGCTCTTCATTCCCCCCTTCTCTTGTGTATTTGAAGGCCCAATCATGGGTCTTCGGTCAGGTCCCAATCATTAGGGTGGCGATACTGCAACCTAAGTATTATGGGGTGCATTGTCCCCAGATATTCTTGCATGAAGGCAAGCAATCTAGTTAAATGACAAAATCTCAGATGGACATTGTTAAAGATTTGACGAGAGTTCAGTATGATGCAATTGCCATAGAAATTCAGTTATTTTTGTGACATATAATAACTCTATAACAAAACATTAAAACTTTAGGATTTACATATATATTTGGGCAGTTATAGAATTTACCCATGCAATACAACCTAAGGTTTACTGTTGTACATAGTGTTTTTTCAAGTAACTCAGCATTTCAAATAAAAGGGCCTAATTGGCCAAAAGACCCCTTTTTTACTGTTTAAATCCTGGGAAGTTCGTTAAAACCTTAGGAAGCTATAAAGCATATCCTAAATAGGATTACAGATCATTATAAATCTTAAAACTTTTCTATTCAACCACAGTGGCAATAAAAGGTCTTAAAGGCGAATGTATAACATAATATAGTAGTTAGAAACCAACATTGGTTGGGGTAGCTCCTTCAACATTGAGAAGACTTAACTATGCAATCAAAGACCTGATAAAGATGAAACCTAAAGTTTCGGTTTTCTTGGCAGAAAAAGGAGAAAACTTTTGTTTACATTGTCTTATCAAGAGCAGATTTACAATCCAAGAAAACTTTGTCTTTTGACTGGAGAGAAAAGCAGAGTTTTAACCTTATACCAGTGTACTTTTCAAATTCCATTCATCTCAACCAGTCTATCCTGAGCACACATAAAATTCCTTTTCAAAGATTTCCCTTCACAGACCTTCTACGTCTTTCCTTTGCCTTTAAACTTTGTCCCAAAGCCATTTCTCTCTAAACAACCAGTCTTATTTAGGACAAAATTACTTTCTTTTACCCTCAAGAAAAATGTATTTCCATTTCTTACATCTTTTTTATGGATCTCTCAGTTTCCTATATACAAGGTTGCTTTTCATCAGTCTTAAGTACACTTAGCAGAATTTTAACTTAAGAAACCTTAGTCTCCAGTTGAGGACTTAGTAATCAATTGAGAGGTGTTTACACTAGAATTTTTAAATCATCCTTTTTTAAAAGGTCTAAATAGTCTTACTTTTTCTGCAATAGGAAGCTGAAAACTCAAACCTATGTTTAGTAACTATGTATTTTATTTTGATAGAAGGCATGCAATTCAGGCCAGACATGTTTTCAAAAGGAGTTAACCCCATCTGGTAATGGGAGTTGCACACTCTATAGAGTGCAAAGGGGAGGAGAGCTACCCAGTCTCCGCCAGTCTCCAAGGTCAATTTAATTACGGTCTCTTTGTATCAGCTTATGCCAACTCACTAAAGCATAAAACTTTCCATTAAAAAAAGGGATCATTTCCAGCACGGCAGTGAAATCACTCTGAAAAACATATAAAATTAAAGGATTTATTATATTTACACGTTCTAAAAAGGGAGGCACAATAGGCTCAGGTGGACACACAAAGTCATCAAGAACCAAAGTTTGATCATAACAATCAAAGAAGAAGCGGAGGAATGATCTACGGGTAATGGATAAATATCTTTATTGAGAGCCATGGGTGGGGTAGTTTGTAGTATCCTGGAAGGATTCACACTGGATACTTTGTTTTTTTATATTAATTTTTTAATGTTTTATTTATTTCTAGGAGAGAGGGAGAGAGACAGCGTGAGCAGGGGAGAGCCAGAGAGAGAGGGAGTCACAGACTGAAACAGGCTCCAGGCTCTGAGCTGGCAGTCAGCACAGAGCCCGATGCGGGGCTCGAACCCACAAACCGTGAGATCATGACCTAAGCGAAAGTCGGACGCTTAACCGACTAAGCCACCCAGGCGCCCCTCACACTGGATACTTTGAATGTAACTGAGCCAATGTGGAAAAGAGGAAACGGACAAAATAGGGAAGTCATTATGAGATTTATTGCTCCAACACACACGTTGAGGATGGGTACCCAGAACTGGGAAGTAGCTAGATAAAAGTTCAAAACAAGCAGGGACGGGGTGCTAGCACTCAAGGAGTCATTGACAGAACAAATAACTGCCTTACATTACAAGTTTAATAAGATTTATTATCACATAGATTAAGATAGAAAACATTTACATCATTCAGAATGTTCCCTTTGCCTCTATCTCCTCTCACTCGGAGTTAGCCACTATTTTGATTTTTATCACCATAGATTAGTTGGGTCTGGTCTTAATACAAATAGAATCATACAAACTGTATACTTAGGGTTCTGGCTTCTTTCACACAACATGGTGTTTTGGGGATTTGTCCATGTTGCATTATTAAAAGTTTGTTTTTCTTCTTATGGCTCAGTAAGTTTTCTTTACATAAGCATAGCAATTCTGTTGTTTAACCATTCTCCTTAAACCATCAGTAAACTTTTAATTTGTTTCCAGCTTTTGAAATGTATGAGTAAAGCTTCTAACATTGGTCCAAGTCTTTGTGTGGACATTTGAGTACATTTTTCTTAGGTACTGGGCTAAGGGTGGAATTGTTATATAATAACTTATTGGAAACTGCTACATAGTTTCCCAACATGGTTTTCCATTTTCCCTTTTCAACAGCATTATGAAATTTGTTGCTGCTCCACATTCTCAGCAACATTTTCTTTGCTATTTTATTTAAATATCACAATGTGGATTCAATTTTTATTTTCTGTAGAATAATTATTATTATTCACATACTTTTCTAATGTGCCTATTAAAGAGTTGGAAAGCTTTTTCTTTTTTATAAATTTGATTTCCTTTTTAACTATTTAGTACAAGTTGTTGATTGATTCTAGATACAAATACTGTGTCAAGTATGTGTACAAAGAATATTTTATCCAGTCTCTAGCTTTTTGTTTGGTTTTGGTTTTTGTTTGCTTTTTTTTTTATATCCTTAATAATGTATTTGATGAAGAGTTTTTAATTTTAAAGATCAAATACATCGACTTTTTTTTACATGTTTGGGATATTGCAGGGTTATGCTTAAGAAAACTTTGCTTACACCAAGTTCAGGAAGACTGTTTTTTTTCTGCTAGAAAATTTTCTAGTATTTGCATTTTATTTTATGATTCACCATCAATTAATTTTTATATTGTTAAGTTAAAACCCTTTCCTTTCTTTCTAATTTTTTCTGCTATATGAATGTTCTGTTGTTCCAACACCATTAGCTGAATAATTTTTTTTTTTGCTGAATAAATATTTTTAATAGATTTTTTTGACTCTTCCAGATCCTCCTCATTTTATTTTTTGAAACTAGAATCAAAAACCTCCTTGGTTACTGATTCTCATTGCATTGAATCTTTAGGTTATTGCAGAAAATTTATATTTTATAGTCTTGTAATTTATGAGTATAAACATAACTCGATCAGTGTAGTTATCTGTTCAAGTTGTCTAAAAATGTTGTGGTTAGCATTCACTATGGAAGTCTTGAAAATTGTTTCTAAGGTGTGTTTTCATAGATAGTAATCTCGTTTAAATTCATTTTCTAATAGATGTTTCTGGCATATGAGTACAGTTTATTTTTGTCTATTGTCCCCTGACATTTTCAAATTCACTTAATTGTTCTAATAAGTGGTTTGTATGCTCTTTTATATTTTATGCATATATAATTATGTAATGCAGATAAAAACAATTTGATTTCCTGATTTCATCTATTTATCTATCTAATTTATTACATCAATTAGTTCCTCTATGACAACAATATATAGAATAGACGATGGCCTACACACACACACACACACACACACACACAGTATGAATACTATTTACTTGTTGAAGAAGTTTTTATTTTTTATTATGAATGGAATGAATATTTTTTCATTGGTTTTGAACATCACTGAGCACATTTTGAAGTCCACAGAGTTTATATAGTTTTTCTACTTAATGCTTTTAATTTTAATGATAGATTTTTTAAGCTTACTTATTTATTTTGAGAGAAAGAGAGAGAACATGGAGGGGCAGAGAGAGGGAGAGAGAGAATCCCAAGCAAGGCTCGATCCTACGAACTGCAAGATCATGACCTGACCCAAGATGAAGAGCTGGAAGTGCAACCAGCTAAGCCACTCAGGTGCCTCTGCAATAATAGATTTTTGAATTTTATTGGTATCTTTCATCTCTAAGCTAAATTTGTCTTGGTCATAATATACATATATATATATATAATAAACATATATTATATATATATATATGTTTCTTTCTTTGTCTTTCTTTCTTTCTTTCTTTCTCTCTCTCTCTCTCTCTCTCTCTCTCTCCCTCCCTCCCTCTCTTTCTTTCTTTTGAATCAGGCTTTCTTTCTTTCTTTCTTTCTCTTTCTTTGGAATCAGGTTTATAGTTTTTTTATCCTTATTATTTTTTTGGTTCTTTTTCCTTTTATCTTTTTTTGAGGGGGGATCAGGCCTTTTTTAAAGTTAGATTTATTTTAGCAAACAAATCAAAGCACATCTAGGCAAAGGTCCGAACACTCCCTGGTGCAAGCAAGGAGGAACTCTGCAGAGGAATGACCTGTGTGAAAAACCAGCCAAAACACAACAACAAAGTGCACACAGCATACGTCAGAAACACTTCCTGAGGCTCCAGGCCTTCGACAGTGTATGACCCCTTCTTCATATAGCATTACTCTCAGGAGCAGGAAACACAGCAAACGCTTATAAGATGCAAAAGACAGAAACTTGACAAAAATGGCAAGATGGAGGAATATTCCCCAAAAGAAAGATCAAGAAGAAATCACAGCCAGGGGTTTGCTCAAAAGATATATAAACAATATATATGACAAGAATTTAGAACAAAAGTCTTAAGAATACTAGCTGGTCTGCAGAAAAGCATAAAAGACACCAGAGAAATCCTTGCTGTAGAGATAAAAGACTGAAAAACTAGTCAGGTTGCAATAAAAATGTTATAACTGGGATGCAAAACCAACAAGGAGAAGCAGAGGAAGGAAGAAGTGATATAGAAGATAAAATTATGGAAAATAATGAAGCTGAAAAGAAGAGAGAAAGAAAGCAGATGACAAATACGGGCTTAGGAAAGTCAGTGATTCCATAAAGGACAATAATGTCAGTATCATAGCAACCCACAAGAAGAGTGGGGAAAGAGGGAAGGAGATTTATTTGAACAAATTATACTGAGAACTTCCTTAATCTGGGGAAGGAACAGGCATTCAAGTCCAAGAGGCACAGCGAACTCCCCTCAAAATCAACAAAATCAAATTAGCGCCAAGACATATCTTAGTGAAACTTGCAAAGATAGAGAATTCTGTAAGCAGTTAGGGACAAAAAGTCCCTAAAAGACACATAAGGTTAGCAGCAGACCTGTCCACAGAAACTTGGCAGGTCAGAAGGAAGTGTCATGATATGTTCAAAATGCTTAATGGGAAATACTGCAGTCAGGAATATTTTATTCAGCAATATTCTCATTCAAAATAGAGAAGTAAAGAGTTATGAAGACAAGCAAAAACGAAAGGAGTTCATGAACACTAAACCAGCTCCACAAGAAATATTAAATGGGACCCTCTGAGAGGGAAAGGAACAAAAAGAAAAAAAAGCAACAAAAAAGAAAAATGAACAATCTACATGAACAGCAACTTTACAGGTAATACAATGGCACTAAATTCATATCTATCAATAATTACTCAGACTGTAAAATAACTAAATGATCTATGAAAGAAATTGAAGAAGACACAAGGAAATGAAAAAAATAACACATGCTCATGGATTAGAAGAACAAGTATTGTTAAAATGTCTTTAGTACCAAAAGCAGTCTACATATTCAATTCCTAAGATATCACAAGCATTTTTTACAGAATTAGAACAAATAATTCTAAAATTTGTATGGAACCACAAAAGACCCTGAATAGCCAAAGTAATGTTGAAAATTAAAACCAAACTGGAGGCTGATATCACCATTTTGGACTTCAAGCTATATTACAAAGCTGTAGTCATCATGACAGTATGGTACTGGCACAACAGACTCAAAAATCAATGGAACAGAATAGAAAACCCAGAAATGGACCCAAAAATGTATAGCCAATTAATCTTCAACAAAAGAAAAAAGAATATCCAGTGGAAAAAAGACAGTATCTTTAACAAGTGGTGTTAGGAAAACTGTATGGTGACATGTAGAAGAATGAAACTGGACCACTTTTTTACACGATACACAAAACTAAATTCAAAGTGGATGACAGACCTAAATGTGAGACAGGAAACCGTTAATTCTATAATAGAACACAGGTAGCAATCTCTTTGACCTTGGTGCAGCAACTTTTTACTAGACCTGTCTCCAGGGCCAAGGGAAATAAAAACAAACCTGAACTACTGTGACTTCATCAAGATAAAAAACTTCTGCATGGTAAAGGAAACAACGAAACTAAAAGGCCCATATGGAATGGGAGAAGATATTTATAGAAGACGTATTGGGTAGAGGGTTAGTATCCAAAATCTAAAAACAACTTATCAAAGTCAACACCCCAAAATACAAATTTAATACCTAAATAATCCAGTTAAGAATGGGCAGAAGCCATGAATAGACATTTTTCCAAAGAAGACATCAAGATGCTTGTCAGACACATGGAAAGATGCTCAACGTCACTCATCATCAGGGAAATACAAATCAAAACCATGATGAGATATCACCTCACACCTATAAGAGTGGCTAAAATTAACAACACAGGAAACAAAAGATGTTGGTAAGGATGTGGAGAAAGAGGAACCCTCTTACAGTGTTGGTGGGAATGCAAACTGGTGCGGCCACTCTGGAAAACAGTATTGAGGTCTTCCAAAAGTTAACAATAGAACTACCCTAAAATTCAGCTATTGCACTAACTAGGTATTTTTCCAAAGGGTACAAAAGTACTGATTTGAAGGGGTTCATGCACCTCAGTGTTTATAGCAGCACTATCAAGAATAGCCAAATTATGGAAAGATCCCAAATATCCATGGACTGATGAATGGATAAAGAAGATGTGGTGCATATATACACAATGGAATATTACTCAGCCATCAAGAAAAAATAAAATCTTGCCATTTTCAATGATGTGGATAAAATCACAGTGTAGTATGCTAAGCAAAATAAGTCAGAGAAAGACAAATACCATATGGTTGCACTCATTTGTGGAATTTAAGAAACAAAACAAACCATATTAAAAACTTAGAGGGAGGCAAACCATAGAGACTTTTAACTGTAGGGAACAAACAGCATTGCTGGAGGGGAGGTCAGTGGGGAAATGTGATAAGTGGATGATAAGTATTAAAAATGAGCGCTGGGTGTTATATGTAAGTTTTTGTGATGAGTACTGGGTGTTATGTGTAAGTGATGAATCACTAAAAAATCTCCTTCAACCAAAACTGCTTTATCTTTAGTAACTTGAATTTAAATAAAATCTTGGAAGAAATAAACCTTTCTAAGCCTCGCATTTAGTGTCTCTTTCCATTGTACACCGAATATTTTCAAAAGATATTCCTCACTGTAGACTCTTTCTTTGATTCTAGCCTTTGAAGGCTTTCCCTTTTTATGTCATTGATTTTAGGTTTTTTTCTCCCTGCACTGCAATTAATATTTAGTGTGTGTTTCACTTTCTGTCTTTACTAAATAATCTTGATAATATTTCATGAAAATATGTATATTATGAAGCATAATACATTTTTATTAATGAAACATAAAAATGTAAAAATGTTTTCTGTAAATATTAAAATATGTCTATAATATTAAAATTTTACTTTTTACAGTTTATTTATTTTTCAGAGAGAATGAGAGTCAGAGGACAAATGGGGGAGGGGTAGAGAAAGAGGGAGACACAGAATCTGAAGCAGACTCCAGGTTCTGATCTGTCAGCACATATGATTTTATATAGGATATTATATGATAATCCAGGTATTACAAAAGATCAGGAATAAATTATTATTCTACAAAAGCAATTGATAAATTGAACCTCTGTTTTGAGAAAAAGATACATTGTTATAGCTTCTTGCACAATATACTACTCAAACCATTCAACATAAGAATAAATACATAATATATATGATACAAATATTTTACAAAACCTTACATATTTACTGGAGTAAGGGTGAAAGAAAGTTTTATCCATAAATTCAAGAAAAAAAAACACAAAAAAGATGATAGTTATCAGATATCATGAGTCTATCATTTCACAATATCAAAATATCAAAAAGTTACCTAGAATAACCCCAAAACATGCAAAAACCAAAGTCAGGTGTCAATGACAAATTGTAAAACATAGCAAAGATAAATTAGTAGCCAGGGTTAAGATCATTAATATAAAAGTGCATACAAATAAAGGAAATAAGCACAAGAATACTTTAACATAAAATATATTCAGAAATATAAAATAAACCAGAAGGTGCATATATATAAATTTTGGGAACATTAGTAATAAAGATTTAAAAATTGAAGTAGTTGTAAGCACTTAGTTATCTTTGCCTATCATTTTACTAACTTATAAATATTACTATCAGTCTTACAAAACATTACTCTTACACTTAAAGGATAAGTTTATACATAGAAGGAAATGAGTATGTTATAAAGAGCCTTTAGTATTTTTATACATTATAGCCTAATGACTTTTAGAATTAATGTTTAATATAAAATCTTAGAGCTAAAAAGTAGTAACAAAATTTTCACCGAAACATTCCTTTAGTACAATAAATTGTTAGGGGTGCCTGGGAGACTCTGTGGGTTGAGAATCCAACTCTTGATTTCAACTCAGGTTGAATCCAACCTTTGATCTCAGGGTTGTGTGATCGAACACCATGTTGGGTTCTGTACTAAGCATGAAGCCTGCTTAAGATTTTCTCTCTCTCTCTTCCCCTCTCCCCTGCTTGTCCTCTCTCTTTCAATCATCATCATAATCATATTATCATAATTTAGAAACCTCAATTTGTCACATTTATAAATTTTTATGTATTCCCAAAATGATATCTTGAGGAGAATTGATAAGATGGCAATGTATTTTTAGATTTACAGTGTTATATTTATTAACTCAAAGCAGATTGACAGAAATTGCATTTGAGATGCCTACGTGGCTCAGTCATTAGGCGTCCAACTTGATTTCGGCTCACGTCATGGTCTCATGGTTGTGAGATTGAGCCCTGGGTCAGGCATTGAGCGTGACCTCCCTTGGGATTCTCTCTCTCTCTCTCTCTCTCTCTTTCTCTCTGTCCCTCCTCCTCTCAAATAAATAAACATTAAAAAAGGATTGAATTTAATTTTTACCAGTTCAATTTCGTGAGCATGGAGACACGAATAATTCCTTACTATTCTTTTCCCTATACTGGGTATATATAAAGTTTAAAAGAAGAGGCATTAAAAATAAATACAGAAGTCAAAATCATACTGTGATTGTGATTAACTAAGAGACATACTATAGTATATTTTGAAAATGAATAAAATTACTTCTTTGATTGAAAATTCCTATTATTAAACTGATTGTGTTTACTTTCAGCTATGCAAATTTGGAAAATGCTGTGATCCTGAACGTTGTACTCTGATTGAATCTGCAGAGTGTGGCACTGGACCATGCTATGATAAAAATACTTGTCTGGTGAGCTCTCAAAATATTTTGGTACATTCTTTCATGATTTTTTACTGTCATGGTGCATTCACTTTTTTTTTTACATTATTTTTTAACACAACTTTCAAATACTGTATAAACTTTAGATACTTGATTCATACACAGTGGACTTCAGAATTCAGAAGCTATCCTTAGATTTTTTTTTAGCCTCCTTCTGTTTGCCTTCACTGTATTGTTTCAATCTCTACTCAAGATATGTCCAATTATTCAATACCAATTCCAAATTATTTGGACACTCTTGATTCCTTTTGGTCATATCTGAGGTCATACCTGAATCATGTACCATAAAATTCACCATTTTCAGGTGAACAATTTGATGATATTCAGTACATTCACAGTGTTATGCAACTGCCACCTCTATCTAGTTCCAAAACAAGTTTGTCACTCAAACAGGAAACTTCTGGAGCATTAAGCACTTGCTCTCTTTTCTTCCTTCCCCTCAGTCCTGGCAACCACCATTTTGTTCTGTCTGTAGTAACCTATTCTGGTTATTTCATAAGAAGCATAGAATATGTGACGTTTTGTGTCTGGCTTTCTTTATTTAACGTAGTGTTGAATTCATTCACTTGTAGCTTATGTATCAGTGCTCCTTTATATGTCTGAAAACATTCCGTTGCATGAATATACCACAATTCATTAATCTATTCATCCATTGATGGACATTTGGGTTTTTTCCAGTCTTGAGCTTTTAAGTAAATTCATAATTTGACTTTAAGTAGTTAAAATGTGGTAATAATAGAAATGATAGATCTACACTGTTCTTACATAATATTTTTACAGTTTTAGTTTATTACTTGACAAAAGTAATTCTTTTTCTTTGTCTCACAGCTCTGTAAAAGGGACTCTATGTCAACAAAGCCAAGATCTGTGTGATTTTCCAGTAT
>JAESUZ010002233.1:0-57500 GCA_017311185.1 Proteles cristata cristata
TTTTAATGTGTACTCTTTGTTTTTATTGTATGATCATGTTAGGAAATGCTTGTCTTGATTAAGTCCTACACAGAACAGCTATTTACTTGCTATGCAGTATGAATGTTTTATATATTCTATATAAAAAAAATTTATATATTTTTCCAAATACATAATCTTGAGTGAATATTGTCTAGATTAAATGGTGTTCATCCACTATTTTTATTTTTCATTCATACGATATTTATTGAGTGCTTATCACATGATAGGCACCACTGAAAGGGTTTTGTCCTCCAATGTCTGATTTAAACTTCAAAAGTCCCTGGTAGGTGACACTACCTCCATTTTACAGGTGAGAAAATCGAGACCTATCTTACTGTCCTTTGTTCAGCACCTGTCCACTGTGTCAGTCAGCCTCATGTGTAGATGTCCCTTGAAAACTGAGCAAATAGGTTTAAGATCTTGTCATCGAGTTCCAAATAGAGCTCTTTGATTATCTACCTAACTGTTGATATTTTTTGGTATTTCAACTTTGTGCTCAGCAACTTTTATATTGTTTATTTACCTTTATGCTAAGATAAAGATGATAACTTTCCTTAAATTTCTAAAAAGCCTAGAATTCTTAGGGAAATTACTAAAGGGTAATCTCAAGGGGCACCTGGGTGGCTCGGTCGGTTGAGCATCTGATGTCAGCTCAGGTCACTCTCTCATTGTCTGTGGGTTAGAGTCCCACGTCAGGCTCTGTGCTGACAGTCTGAAGCCTGTTTCAGATTCTGTGTCTTTCTCTCCCTCTTTCTCCGTTCATGTTCTCTCTCTCTCTGTCAAAAATAAAAAATAAAAACAATAAAATCATTAAAGGGTGATTTCAAGAAAATATTTTCAGATACAGTGTGTATTAATTATCTTAAAGTATAAATGCAGATAGTAGATTTTGACAGATCTGCTTTGACTGAAGGGAAATTAAATTGGCCTAAAAATGTTTCTTTCCTTTAGTTTGTGAAAACTAGGTAGCATAAGCTATGCATCGGTTGATTTCTTGTGTCATTTTGATTGAAACACGGAAGGTATATTTCGTTTCAAGATTGTTGGGAACGTTTTGGCCTATAGAATGTGTAGATCCATTGTTTTTGCACATATTTTAAATTTCTGAATTCAGAATACCAAAAACCCATGTCGCGTTTTGTCTCAGATGCTGCTACTGAATTTTAACCACTGAATTAGATTGCACCCTACATGCTGTTAACTACTGAGCCAAGATGGAATCGACCACTGCATTGAAATCAGGGTTAGCACTTGTATCTGCACTTGAAGGAGTTGTAATAGCATAGAACTTGTTTTCTTTAATGGGATTTTTATTCTCTATTTCAGTCTTAATAGTGATACTTTGATTTTAAGAGATTTTCTTAATAACAGTGCACATTTATTTGAGATTCTCACTGGAACTTTAAGAAGAGAGTAAAACCATCCTATAGAAGTAGTTGCGCCTGAACCCAAACGTCTGGGGGCATATCTGCATTGTGTTAGGGCAGTTTACTTGTCTTATTTAATAAAGTAATCTTTTGTAAAGAGAGAAGTTAGTTGTCGATGTGATGTGAGCCTTTGGCTTGAGTTCAGATGGTAGTGTATGTGTGTGCATGACTTTAAAATCATTCCTTCTGAGTTTTCTTCTTTAGGGTCGTTATTGTATACAGGAATTACAATAATTGTACCTTTCTAAGTTTGTTCCTTTTTCTTTTATCTTAATAGGACTCGACTCTACCCAGTTTAGAGTTCATCATTATCATAAAGATGAGGAGAATGATGCCCTACTTGGTGGCCCAGCACAGCTCACAGATGAGGAGAAATACAGGGACTGTGAAAGATTCAAATGTCCGTGCCCCACATGTGGAACAGAGAATATTTACGATAGTGTCTTCGATGGTTCGGTTAGTTGTTTCTTTCTTTCTGTTTCTTTCTTTTTGTTTTGTTAACCAGCTAGCAAAGAGGCCTTTCCTCCCCACCACGTACATATGAAAAGTGGGGGAAAGTTGCTTTCGTGTGCTTAAAGAATTTTACCATCGTCTGAAATCTCCCTTCACAACTTCATTTCTGCTTGAGAACTTAGTAGAATGTGCTTAAATATTGTTTTTGCCTTCCCCAGAGTACTTGCCTGGCCTTGGTTTTTAAATGGAATCTCTTAAAAATTCTAAAGTATCTTAAAGTATTTTTATTGTAATTCCTTAATTAGTAACCTGTAATTCTCCAGCCCCAGCCCCAGTTTATTAAGACTTAGGGCATTATTTGCCTTTATCTTAAATCAAGTTAATGGGAACTAAGTGTTTTTGGAAAGTTTTTGTTTATCTTTACACATCCCACTTGCCTCCTTTTTGACAAAGGTACTCTGATTATCTTTTCTGCTGTCTTTGCATGTCAGGCATTAAAAAAAGTCATAGGGAGACATTCCTCTCAAGAAGTACTGCCAAAAAATGTATCACTGACCTTGGATCAGAACTTGAAACTTAGCCAATTTACTTGATTCAACTGCAGTGTTATACATATACTAGCCATTGGCAAATGAGTAGGCAGCAGAACTGTGTAAAACCTTGAAGCTGAAAGAAAATACATCCTTTATCTAAATTAAAAGTAATTATTTTAAGTTAATTTGGACAAACAGCAGATGTTTTGCATTTTTTTGAATCAAAACAAAGCAGTCTTTGGAAGCAAGTGCAAGGAAGAGGCAGACACAGATCAGCAATACTTGCTAAATCCTTGAGTTTTGCTTCATTACAGCTGTAAATAAGATAGTTAATTGCATGGAGGCTTGACGACTTGCAGATGGGCTAGCTGTGGAAGAGCCGATGTCAAGCTCTAAAATCTCTTCCACCTGGAATTGCTTAGCGTGGCGGCTAGGGTTATGTACCAGATTGGAGCAGGAAACCAAGATGTTTAAGTATCAAGAAGGAAAACACATGCTCCAGAAACCCCAACAGTTTTCCTGTATATTATATTTACTTTGTTTTTGTTTAAAACAAAACAAAACGAGGTTTTCTGTAACTATTGCTAGTTCATTATTTCAGATTTCTACTTTCTTGCCTTCCCTTCCCCAAATACTTTTCATTTGGTGGGGTGGTAGAGAGGCAGGGTTACAGAAATACTAGGTTTTCTAAGCTAACAATAAGTGATTGCTTTCTGTTGCAGAACTTAATTTTTAGGCTTTAATCTTAAAATTAAGTTGGCAATATGAAAGCAAACTAATGTCATTAGTGCGCTTGTCTTATTTTCAGGTTTGGGACGAATAAGCACAGATTTAAAGCTTTGATCAATACCTCTTAAGAAGAATGTTTATTTCCAATAATATGACCTCCCTGGTATTCTCAGAGGGAAAATTATTTTATCCATAAAGTGTATCATATATCGAATGTAAAAAAAAAAAACTGGTTTCAGGGTTTTCCGTTCGACTCTGTGTATTCCATTATCCTGGTGGCAAAAAAGCGGGAGTTTCTTGTGACTCAGGATCTTTGGGAGGACAGTAGTTGAAAAACTAGGGTAAAAACTCACCAATAAAATGAATTATGAATATTGTACACCAGGACACATGTTACCTTTTAAGCACAAAAAAACCTTCTCTAGCCTTACAGTAACCTTTTGTGTATTTGTTTGTTCTGACCTCTGTAGGGAACTGATATAGAGCCCAGCTTGTATCGTTGCAGTAACATCGATTGTAAGGCTTCTCCTTTGACCTTTATGGTACAGCTGAGCAACAAATTGATCATGGACATTAGACGTTGCATTAAAAAATACTATGAAGTAAGTATATGCAATGAGTTTCTCACCTATGCAGCTTACTTAGATTTGGTACTTGTTTTAAAATAAAACAGTATGGTTTTGTATTATTTGTTTTTTTTTTTTAATTTCTTTTTTTTTTAATGTTTATTTTATTTTTAAATCTTTATTTATTTCTAGGAGAGAGAGGAGACAGCGTGAGCAGAGGGAGGTCAGAGAGAGGGAGTCACAGACTCTGAAACAGGCTCCAGGCTCTGAGCTGGCAGTCAGCACAGAGCCTGACTCGGGGCTCAAACCCACGAATCACGAGATCATGACCTAAGCGAAAGTCGGACGCTTAACCGACTAAGCCACCCAGACACCCCATGTATTATTTGTTTTTTTATGTAACTAAAATTTTGACATGACTTTGCAGAAAAAGTATTTGATTTTCTGTTGGACATTACATCTCTGTCATTAATGAGCAGTATTTTAAATAATGCATTTTTGCTTTAAGGAAAAATGAGACTATTATCAGAAAATGTTTTAGTTTATTGGTACCTAAGTAAGACTAATTAAATGGCCACTCAAATCTTTGGCCAGAGGAGAAAACAATCAGTATTGCCTGTCTTTGGCAAGTAGAGTCACAATATCATATTTGGTTATTTTAATAACTGCCTACTTGCTGAGACTTCATGTTTATGTGGTAATCTAAAACATTTCATAGCTGTGTTGTCCAGGAAATCAAAATGAACATGTTTTAACTTTTAAATGCAATCTGGCATTTTAAAGAGAATATTTAATTTTTATAAAAATACAGTAAAAATGCTAGAACAGTGGGTGAGCTATCCCTATTACAAAGAAGGCTGTTTTTAAAAAGTTTTTGGCTTTAACATTTCATAGGAATGAGGCTTTTTTGTTATGTAAACAAAATTTCTATTATGTGAAAGCTCAGTGTAACTTACTTAAAGAAGCTACATTGGCAAGGCACTTCCAAAATATGCTCAGATTCTATTAGATAAAACCCATGACTTGATCAGCCTCATCCTTTAATTTCTACTTATGTTAGTTAACATATAATACAGCATTTTCTTCTTTAAAATTGAACTCATGAAATGAAAATTGATTATTAGGTCATTAGGATGGAGAGTAGAAACATAGAGTGTATGTGTTGTGATTTTAGCAGAGAATAATTTGTGTTGTCAAAAATACCCCAGTAGGTTTATGTGAAGGTATTTTTAAAATCATAATTTTGACTACATTTTGGGAAATCTGAAACATTTTAGTGAGTAATCCTGTGCCATACTTAATGAACAGTTGGATGGGAATAAAGGTTATCTGTGGGTTCACATTCCTCAGTAGATGAGATGTTCAGCACATGTAATGTTAGGCCTTTATTTAGCATGAAGAGCCCAAATCAAAACTATTCATCTCCTCATTTACAGACCTCGTTGAGCAGAGCATGATTCTGGGCTCTGGGGAAAAATTCTGAGCTTTCTCTCAGTGTTTAGTCTATCAAAATCTTTACCATGGAAATGTTAATACGAAAAGAAACTCCTCTCTTGCCTTCTCTAAGAAAGGACAATCTGTTTTGACTAACTTGAGAACAGACAGAAAAGGAATCTTCTATATAGTTAACAGTTTGCTCTAACTGAGGGGCGCCTGGGTGGCTTAGTCGGTAAAGCGTCCGACTTTCGCTTGGGTCATGATCTCGCGGTTCGTGGGTTTCGAGCCCCGCGTCGGGCTCTGTGTGCTGACTGCAGGCTCAGAGCCTGGGCCTGTTTCCAGTCTGTGACTCCCTCTCTCTCTGACCCTCCCCTGCTCACACTGTCTCTCTCACTCTCTCTCCTAGAAATAAATTAAAAAAAAAAAAAAAAAAAAAAAAACCAGTTTGCTCTAACTGAAAGATTGACTTCTCACTGAAGTGTATGGCTGGTGGTGGTGGTGGTGGTGGTTATATGAATATTTTTTTAAGTAGATAACCTCTTTATAGGCATCCCGACATTTAACCCAAGGTTTCTGTACTATTTGCTTTAATCGTCTTGTCTACCAGCCATCTCAACAGCAAATAACAGTTTTCCTCTAGTTAAGTGCCCACTTGATTGATTTTTCTAAGGGATTTCTAATTAAAATACCCAAATATCACTCGTGAACTTGAAGATTGATAGGACTGTCCTCAAAATTAGGAATCTATTTCTCTGCTTGCTGATCTTAGTCATATGTAATTGCATGGGAAAGAAAGAAATCCATTTATTCGTTCTTTTTATGGCCCCGTGCTGAACTAATGTCTTAAATAATCTCAGGATTAGAGCTTTTATACAGAATGCTCAAACACCTCTAGATTCTACTTCACTGGTAGACTGTTCTCTTTTTCCTGTCCCCAGACTTACAGGAACTTGTGCTGGTAAGGGGACGTGGTATTCAGTGTGTTTTGTTATTCTGCCTCCAGTGCCGCTGATGACAGTTAGTTCAGTGTGATGTACCATGGCGATGGCCATCCAGCTGGAGATTAATACAGCAGCTGTACTGGAGACCAGGATATTGGTAATAAGTCTTGAGATAAAGTGACTGTTCTATGAAGCTAATGACCAAAAGGGTTTCTTCCTGTTTTACAAGTTAAACACTACCCACTAGGCATAAAAGTTGTCCATGGACTGAGAGCAAGAGTCAATATAGTTTTCATTTTTGTGTTAGAATCACTGCAGAGAGAGTACAACCTACGTTAAGAGAGGAAGGCGTCTCCGTAAGGAATGAGCTTTAGGAATACAGTGGAAGAGTGTGGTACTTGACCAAATGCTATAACCTGCCCAAGAACATAGATCTAGGTTATCAAGAAATCAGGTTGTCAAGAACAAAGAGACAGAAGTTAGGGCAGCAGTGTACGCTTCTAAATCACTTTTCAAAAAAATATACCACAAACCCTGTTTCTGTCATGAATAAATTGTGCTGAATGAAAAAATGTGTAACAAACATGAAAAAAATCTGCCTGAGAATCTATATCATTTAATGTTTTAATATCGTTTACTTGCATGCAGAATTTCTCTTCACCATATATAGCAGTGCTTGTATCCCTTGAACTCTCCTTTCCTAGGGCATTTACATTTTAGTGTACCTTAGAAATCTAAAAAGCATCGAGTACGAATTTTAAATATATTAGTCTCCTAGGAGGAAAACAACTCTAATACTTTATCTCAGGACCTGATGGAAACATTGAAAGACTTGGAGGTATCACAGAAAGGTCTAATTCATAGTTTATTCTGGCCCTGGTTCCTGTTGGTTCCTCTATACAAAGTTAAAATTGAACTGGTATTTTTTTTTTTTTTAATCGTAAAAAGCCCATTTAAAGACTATATCTCTGAGCTCTTAAGGATGTTTTTGAAAGACGCAATTTTACAGTGAAAAATTGATATGTGTTTCCTCTCCCCTTAAATTCTCCAGAAGAGCAAATAGGCGCGCGCGTGCGCGCACACACACATATAAAGGGAGAGAAACACTAGCTAATCTAAATTGGGAAATGAAGAGGGCTTTTTTTAAGCATGAAAATTTCATCATCTTGTCAGCTGGCAGAATGCCTGCTGTGTGGATTCACAAAGGCTAAGAATTACACTTTCATGAAATTTTCCTCACTAACTGCCCTGGTTAATTTGAAAGATAACCCACTGTTCGAATTCATTCCTCAATTGGGCGGTGCAGGTTTTATCTTTGATCTGACAAAGCATTTGTGTTAATCGTTTTGGCCCTCCACTAGACACTCTTGGGATTGTGCTTTTACAATAAATGTGTCTGTGATAGCTCTTTAGTCTATTATCCTTACAATAGATCCATAGAACTGGTAATTAATTCTCCACTGCTTTGGAAATGGGAAGAATAGGTGTAGCTCTGTCAAGTGCTGCTGGGAAGTTTGTTTAGCTGGTTCACTGCTGAAGTGTTCTCCTCAGCCGGCCACGAAGTAGCCACCGAAGAGAGTCTGAGATTGAGTTGCTGTCTACCCCGAAGACTTCCTGATAAATGGGAAATGTGACCTCTCTTGGTACCTGGGAGGGATATAGTGGGTCATTTACTTTGATCTCAAGTACTATTAGTTATAATATACATTGAACCCTCATTTTAATACATAAAAGAGCCATTCGTTTCTGAAGACACATCGTCGAGTAAAATCCACTCCTAAATTCTCCCTGATGGCTTCTGCAGGTCTTCGCGCTCCTGTGGGACAGCACAGATCCCTCAGCAGCCTTGTAGTCTTTCTAGCTGCTTGTAAAAGAGCGTTACTTACAGCACTGCACTGTGCTTTTTTAGTGTAAACATGTTTGTTGCTGGCCCTCCGTCTAGAAAACATAACTTTGAACGACTGATCACTGCGATGCATTTGTTCGCTGTCAGTTCCTTGGACCAGAAATCGGTGATTGAATTCCTTAGAAATTTGCTGTTGGTTTTACGGTTTCAGAATCTTCCTCAAAGAAGCTTTCTGAGGACAGGGGCTATGCTTTCTTCTGTGGTTCACCTGTGATCTCTTCCACAGGCCCTGCTCTCAGGAGTGTGTGTATTTTAGTGGTTAGTAACCAAAGGAACAAATAAAAGAAGGTTGCACTTGCATGTGTTTCCTTTACATGCTTTTCTTACAGTGCTGTCGTACTGGAAGACGGTTTATTCGTAGTCTACAAGATTCTCAGGTTAACATAAAATGCCACAGAAAATAAAGTCATGAGAGTATTGACAATGTCCTTTGTTACTCTGTCTTCATATTTTATGTCACTGATTACTGTCGATTTCATTATATGCCGATCTGCAACTTCATAGCTTTAATTTGTTTTCTTACCCAAAGTCTCTCGCAAAGAGGTGTTGGGCCTGAAATACTTTTATCATGGTTCAAAATCACATGGTGCAGGAAAGCACTCCTTGTCCCCGTAGCAGTCTTGTGCTGTGTGTAAGGTGGATGTCTTGCTGTGCTTCGTCTCTGGCTCCCACTCTTTTTCCTTTTGACTACTTAGTATATTCATCGTGGCATAAGTCACATTCAAAAAGTCTCTTTTGGACCCACCTTTTTGAGGAATTCCAAATATAACATCCAGTGTCAGCTGTGTCATGATGCAGAGACTTTCTTAAGCTCACGTGTGTGAGCACCTAGTAGAGGAGGGAGCACCTGATCCCCCACATGCCGAGCGTCAGCATGGTGGCTGGGGGCCTCTCTGGAAGGTGGCATGCAGTGGGGAAGTGGAGTGGAACGTTTTGTAGTATGTGAAAAACCCATTGAAAACTGGGTTTTTTTCTCCCATCTTTGCAAAGAAATAAAAGCCTTTTAATTTTGGAATGGATATGCATTTCTTAAAGACAGAATTAATAACCACCACAAATAACGTTAAGGGAGAGATTGAGTTGGAGGTACCTTTTATTAAATGTGCAAGGAGAGCTTGGTGACCTACAGGCTGAAATATTTTTTCCAGCATAATATGTACTCAGTCGGCGTCACAGACAGCAGAATCCACGGTGTCCCACTGTGCCTGACGAAAGAGCATTTGTTGAGGAATATGCAGAACTTGATGAACTAATAAAACTGAGAAATGAGAGAGCAAGCAGCCTCCCACCCTGCCGTGCCCTCCACCCTAACCCGTGTAAATCACCAACATGGCTACTCTCATATCTCTGGCCTGTCCCTCTTCAAGTACGGCCGCGTGTCAGGACAGAGCTGTAGCACACGGGTGGGCCCAAGGGTGGGAGAACCACGCGATGACGTTCAGTAACTCTCTGCTGTTCCGCTGCAAAGATTTGGTGTTCAATAACCCTCAAAATTTCTCATTTCCTACCTGTGGTGATGCGTTGTTCGTTTTTAGGTTAGAGCTTGCAATATGCAGTAGTGTCACAGGTATGTTAGTTCAAACAGTTTAAACTCTCAGTACTCCTGGAATTCTTGTTTATTTCCTGGCCTCTGCATTTATTTATAGAACATTTAAAAAGAATAAATTGGGTTTCTTTTTTGTAAAGACTCTTAACAGCATAATCATAAGTAGTACAGAAGGCACGCAAGGAAGCAGTAGATCTCCACCCCGTTCATTCAGCTTCGCACGCAGCACAGTCCATGCTGCCCTGCGGTGCTGGGAGAAGGGCCGTTTCTGTAGGAATCCATAAAACGCATCCTAAATCTCATTAAAACAAAACAAAAAGAACAGAGTGAGAATTAATGTTTCTTTTTGCTCCCTACCATTTGACAAGGAATCCAAGCATACATTTTCACCACGGACACCAATCACATTTTTAAATGTGGTATTCTAAGCCCCAGGCCCATTGGTGGAGGGTTAGTGTGTTTTTATTAGTGAGTGGCTTCTTTTTCTTTTTTTTAATGTTTGTTTATTTTTGAGAAAGACAGAGACAGAGTGTGAGCAGGGGAGGGGCAGACAGAGGGAGAGACATAGAACTGGAAGTGGGCTCCAGGCTCCATGCTGTCATCAGCACAGAGCCCAACGCGGGGCTCGAGCTCACGCACTGTGAGATCATGAGCTGAGCCAAAGTAGGAGGCTCAACCGACAGCAACCCGGGCACCCCGAGTGGCTTAGTTTTCTTAAGTGTGAATATCAAGCAAGGTGAGTCAGGTATAACAGGTTACTTCTATGCCCTGGTGTGTTCTCACAGAAAAACTAAAAAACGGGATTTAGTGATGGTTGGAGTAGAAGGTCACTGCAAGCACATTTATTATTGTACAAATCTAAGTGAATAATCGGTCAAATATAATCCCCTGAGACCCGCCAAAAGCAGCTTACCATGGTACGAATATTAGCTGTTATAAAAGAGTTCTCATGAGCCCTTTGGATCAGATAGAGCCTTATATGCTACCTGACTCGCTCCTCATAGAATAAGCATTTACATGTACTCTCTAGTTTATCACAACACCTCTTTATCTTTGATTTCATTTCATCTTAACCTTTTGGTGTGGACCCTGTCCGGGAAGGCTCAGAACCAGAGCATGACCTTGAGGAAGTGACGGGATCCACACCAAATTCTGAGGTGCTCCTACTGCAGGGAACAGTGTTGTCTATTAAGGACCAGCCCTGAAACTGCCTGCATGGTTTGAGCTCAGGCCATAGCCCCTCTCTTGCCCATGCCCTTCCTTGCATTTGCATATTCTCCCTGCTGATTTTTCTTGGCCAAGGTGGGGGCAGTTATAGCCATGGCCCTTGCCTGTCCTTTCATTATGTTCAGAAAGTTGAGCACATCATCCTGTCAGTCTTGAGACCATCCGCTGCTAGCCTCACAATAGACTGTGCGGTTTATACTCAAACACCTAGGTCAGAGTTGCTGTCTAGTTGCTTGCCTCTTATGTAACTTGGGCTAGTTGCTGAACTTCTCCAAGGCACAGTTTCATTAGCCTGTGAAGTGATGGTAATGGTACCTGCCGCCTACCTTCATCTTTAAAGTGCTTAGAAAGTGTCTGGAGTGCGCATTATTTTTTATTAAGTTTATTTATTTATTTTGGGAGAGCGAGCGAGCGAACAAGAGAGACAGCACTAGTGGGGAGGGGCAGAGAGAGATGGAGACAGAGAATCCCAAGCAAGTTCCTGTGCTGCCAGCGCAGAGCCTGACGTGGGGCTTGAACCCATGAGATCATGAGCTGAGCCAAAACAAGAATTGGATGGTTAACTGACTGAGACCCTCTGGCGCCCCTGGAGTGTGCCTTTTTAGGGCTTGTTATTCCTTCCCTAGGTACAGTGGATGAACGTGGCTCAGCTGTGCTCCTGCATGTGCTCAGAACCACCAGAGAGTCAGGCCTGGGCTGCGGCCTTACTGCCTGTTCTCCCAAGGTGTCCCTTAGAAGCTTTCGTCATCTGGCTGCTCTACGCCTTTGATCCAGTTCAGAATGATGCCACACCATGCTGCTTCTTGGCCCTCCCGGCAGTTTACCAGTGCTGGAATTCGCTTTTCAGTGCTGCTGATTAGGGCCCTAAAATGAACCTTAGGAAAGGACACTAGACCCCGACTTCTTCAAGGCCCAGCACCCAGTATTGTGTCTACCCTCATGTGCTCAGTAAGATGCTATGAAACGGGTTCATGATATATTCAGAGAGATTGGTGCTATCAAGTGACTCTCCAAAGTCATGATAGTATCAGGCCTGTGACCATACTTGGCAACTGTCCAGCATTCTGCCCATGGTGTATGGTGAGACATCGGTTCACAAGTTCACTGTTTGCTTGCCGTCTTCACTGTACTCACGGAGTACAGTGAAGGAGGAGGCAGCCCACTGGCCACTAGGCCAGGCCACAAGGCAGACGGGGCCACAAGTCCAGAAAGCTGATTATAGTCCCCCAGCAAAGGGCTAGCCCAGCAGCCGAAGGGAAGCCTGTGGTTTCAGCAACTTCTGATACAGTTCACCTCCTCTGAAGGGAAAATTGGAGGTTTTTTGAAATGCTGAGGAAATGCTATAGGAGTTGTCAAATATCTGAAAACAAGCAGGTAAAAACAGCAAATGCTTGTGCCGAAACAGTAGAATCCCTTTCTTCAGTTTGATTTCTCTAACCTTGTGTATTTAGGAAAAACTCCACTTGAGGTCTAACTCCAGTCATCTAGAGCTCCTGTCTTGTAGTAGAGTAAGAAATTGAACCAGAACAGATTTCATTTAACCTTTCAAAAGTGAGATTTTCACACTGTTGACCTTCTGGACTTCAAGGAGCAAAACAGAAGTACCCGTTTTCTGCTGCACATGTAAACGAGAGAGGGAGGAGAGTGCCTCAGACAATGGCTGTCTTTCATGTTTGGTTCGCCTAGAAAGTGAGGTTTCATGAGGTTAACGTGAAAATGGATAAAGATAGGAATATCCACATCATCCCATCTGACTTAGTCTTGTGTGAAAAGGAATAACCCTAGAACTGTTCATGAGAGTTAATTTCATTGCCTTTCGGAGACACCATAGAAAAATTTTCAAAGCCTGGACTCTGAAAAACAATACTACTAATAATTCGAGCACCAGTGCTTTCTAATTGATGGGTGCTCGTTTGTTCTGTGCTTCATGTCAGTCATGACTGACTTTACTGTATGCTTCTACCAACACCTATGATGTGTTGGTCTCAGTTTGGTTTTGGAAAGCAGTATGTAAGTTTTCGTCCTGTTGAGAACTCAGCTGGGGGCACCTGGCTCAGTCAGTTAAGCATCCAACTCTTGATTTCCGCTTGGATCATGATCTCAGTTGTGAGATTGAGTCCCACATCACACTTTGCACAGAGTGTGGAGCCTGCTTGGGATTCTCTCTCTCCCTCTCTCTGTGCCCCTTCCCCCTTTGTGCATGCTTTCTCTCTTCCTCCCTCTCCGTCTCTCTCTCTCAAAATACATAAATAAACTTTTATTTATTTATTTTTTTTTTTACAAATAGTTTATTGTCAAATTAGTTTCCACATAACACTCAGTGCTCATCCCCACAAGTATCCTCCTCCATGTCCATCCCCCCTCCCCCCCAACATCCATCAGTCCTCAGTTTTTGTCAGCATTCAAGAGTCTCTCGTGGTTTGCCTCTCTCCCTTTCCCCCACCATTTCCCCCCTTCTTCTCCCCCTTGTTCCTCCATCAAGTTCCTCCTAATCCTCCTGTACGGGCAAACATATGATATTTGTCCTCCTCTGCCTGACTTATTTCGCTCAGCATAACGCCCTCAAGGTCCATCCATGTTGCTACACATGGCCAGAGTTCATTGTTTCTCATTGCCATGTAGTATTCCATGGTATAGATAAACCACATCTTCTTGATCCATTCATCTGTTGATGGACACTTAGGCTCTTTTCCATGTTTTAGCTATTGTGGAGAGTGCCGCTATGAACATTGGGGTACATGTGCTCCTATGCATCAGCATTTCTGTGTCCTTTGGGTAAATTCCTAGCAGTGCTATTGCTGGGTCCTAGGGGAGTTCTATTGTTAGTTTCCTGAGGAACCTCCACACTGTTTTCCAGAGGAGCTGCACCAGTTTACATTCCCACCAACAGTGTAGGAGGGTGCCCGTTTCTCCACATCCTCGCCAGCATCTAGAGTTCTCTGATGTGCTCATTTTAGCCACTCTGACTGGCGTGAGGTGGTATCTCAGTGTGGTTTTGATTTGTATTTCCCTGATGAGGAGGGATGCTAAGCATCGTTTCATGTGTCTGTTGGCCCTCTGGATGTCCTCTTTGGAAAAGTGTCTGTTCGTATCTTCTGCCCATTTCTTCACTGGGTTGTTTGTTTTTCGGGTGTGGAGTTTGGTGAGTTGCTTATAGATTTTGGATATTAACCTTTTATCTGATATGTCATTTGCAACTATCTTTTCCCATTCCGTTGGTTGCCTATTAGTTTTCTGGGTTGTTTCCTTGACTGTGCAGAGCTTTTAATCTTGATGAGGTCCCAATAAATAAACTTTTAAAAAAGATGTTTTTAAAAACCCATCTGACTCTTGGCACTCCCTTATTTTTTTTTCCTCTGCTGCAGCCTAGTGTAAGTCTTAGGGTGGCTGGTTTTGCGAAGTCCGTTATCCTGCTTGTTTGCTGAAAGGTCCCTGACCTCATTTCTGCTGCACAGGTGCTCAGGCTCTGTGGCTCTTTGAGAAGCTCTTCGTGCTGCTGGGAACCTAGATGTCTTACTAGCCCAGGTCTCAGGAGCTCTTGGCCAGGGGAACAGGCCGTCAGTGTGCATCCACCAGCAAAGAATGTCCAAGAATTGTGCCAGGAAGATAACCCAAACTGCCCAGGATCTGTGTCCATATGTATACTAATGACTTAGAAACCAAGTGGATGGAGTCACAGGTCATCTTAGGATAATTTCTCTTGACTACAGCTTTCCCTCTAGTGATATTCAAGAGCCACTCCTTTTAGGCCTTGATCAGCAAGGAAAGATCAAAGGAGACCTGGACTGAAGGAAGGACTGCTTAACATTTCACAGCAGATTGGATCCTTGTGCTGATGAGTGTATGCTGTGATGTAGCACAGTGGTTTTCAAACCTTTTGGTCTATGGAACCCTATATCCTCTTAAATTTCTGAGGATGCCAAAACGGTTTCATTTATGTGGGTTATATATATTCATATTTACTTGATTTTAAATTAAAATGGACACATTTACAAAGTATTAACTCCTTTAGGAGTAACAATGACTCTCTTATATAACAACATTTATGAAGAGTAACTGTATTATAAAACAAAATGATTTTAGTAAGAATAGTAGCATTGTTGTAACATTTTTTTGCAAATCTCTTCAGTGTCTGGCCTAAGCCAGCTTAATGTTCCTGTCTGCTTCCGCATCCAGTAGATTGTGATATGTTATTTTGTTGGGAGTATATGAAGAAAATTTGGCTTACCACAGATAAGTAGTTGGAAAATGTAGTAGTGTTCTAATAGCTTTTTTTTTTTTTTAATTTTTTTAATGTTTTATTTATTTCTAGGAGAGAGAGATAGAGAGACAGCGTGAGCAGGGGAGGGTCAGAGAGAGAGGGAGTCACAGACTGAAACAGGCTCCAGGCTCTGAGCTGGCAGTCAGCACAGAGCCCGACGCGGGGCTCGAACCCACGAACCGCGAGATCATGACCTAAGCGAAAGTCGGACGCTTAACCGACTAAGCCACCCAGGCACCCCTCTAATAGCCTTTTACATTAATTGTGAGTCTACTTTTTTGTCCCTGTACCAAATCTTGTAACGTGGTGGTTTCTTAAAGGTTATTTTCAGTGTGGAATCTTAAACCATACCAGTAAACTTTTTGAACTCTACTACTCAAAAATCCATGATCTTGAGTGGCATACAGTATGACACTCTATTTCTGTTTTCCAAGTATTTTCACCAATGAGCATATATTGCTTTTTGGGGTGAGTGGTATTGGTTCATTTTTAAAATCTATTTTTAAATTTACATACAGTAAAATTCACTCTTGGATGTTCAGTTCTGAATGTTGACAGATGCATAGAGTTGTGAACCTCTCTCACAGTCAGGATATGGAACACTTCATCACCCTCATCCCCTTCCCATAATTACCGTATGCTCCATCTTTGAGTTACACTTTTAAAATCAGTTCATTTAGATGGCTAACTTTATCTTGTCTTGAGCACTACCACTTTTGCATATAAAGCATCATATTTTCTGATCTTCTCTTCCATCTTGGATCCACCATAGTGAATGTGTTGCCATTCCCAGAGAGGCGCAAAATGAAATTTTGTAATGTGTATGATTCTTTGCTTAGCTGGGGTGGGGGTGGGGGTACTTGATCTGTGAATATAAAATGAAATATTAAGGGCAATTCCGACAAAGAATGTTGGAGAAAAATTCTGACATTTCTCTTGTAAATTTTAGCTATGAGGATTTGGGGACGAAAATGAAGTGATGTCTTCAGTTCATTAGTTTTCTTGCATTGGGTCATGAAGACAGGATCTCAGCACCATGAGCAGCAGTTCCGGCACACAAGTAATTATGTTCACTGTTCTAGACACTAGACCTAAGCATTGAGCCACTTAAAAGGTTCACTTAACTTTCCTATATTCAAATATGCATCCATTTTAACCTGCCCATGTCTATAGCAGAGTTTGTTGTTTTACACATTGTAGCACATTATTTAGATCCATGTAATTCCAGTGACCCCAAAACTCCCTCTTTTTCTAGTCACCTGTCTTCCCATTCCTGACTCTGGCAGCTACATATCTGTTGTCATCACTATAGTTCTGTCTTTTCCAGAAGGTCCTACAGATGGGAATTCTATGGTACACAGCCTTCAAGAGTGCCTTACTTTCACTTAGTTTCTTTTATTCCTGACTATTATGCCATTGTATGCATCTTTGATCGATTCACCCATTGAAAGGTGTTTCCAGTTTTTGGCACTTATGAATGCAGCTGCTATAAAGATTTGGGTATAGGGTTTTGTGAGGCTATGTTTTCATCTAGCGTAAATGCATTAGGAGACTTGCTGGCTAAAGTGTATGTTTACTCTTAAGACACTGTCAAACTGTTTTTCAAAGTAGTGGCACCGTTTTTCATTCCCACAGGCAGCATAAGAGTTCCAGTTTCTGGGTCTCTTCACTGATACTTGGTATTGTTGGCATTTTTTGTTTTTAGCCCTTCCACTAGGTGTGGTGGTGTCTCATGATGATTTTAATTTGCATTTATATAATAAAATATTATATAATATTTTATTATATGTATTTATTTATATTATAAATATTTTATAAATATATTAAATTATAAATATATATTTATTATATATAATATTTAGATTATATTATATTATATTAAATATATTTTTTATATTATATAAATATTATATAAAAATTATATAAAATATTATATATATATTTATAAAAAATAAAATAAGGTTTTATATTCATCCTTGTATCTTTTATCCTGTTTGTTTGTTTTATTTCTTTATTTGCCATTCTTAAATCATCTTAGGTGAAGTGTTCGAGTTTTCCCCAATTTTTATTTGGATTGTTTGTTTTCTTACTGTTAAATTTTGAGATTTAAACAAAAATTTTTTTAATGTTTTATTTCTGAGAGAGAGAGATAGACAGACAGACAATGTGAGCAGGGGAGGGTCAGAGAGAGAGGGAAACACAGAATCTGAAGCAGGCTCCAGGCTCTGAGCTAGCTGTCAGCACAGAGCCCAACTCAGGGCTCGAACCCACCAACCGTGAGATCATGACCTGAGCCCAAGTCGGGTGCTAAACCAACTGAGCCACCCAGGTGCCCCTGGGTTTTTTTAAGATATTCTAGATACAGGTTCTTTGTTGGATATGTAATGTGCAAATATTTTCACCCAGTCTCTAGTTTGTCTTTTCATTCTCTTAAATTTGTACTTCACAGAACAAAACTTTTAAATTTTGATGAAGTCCAGTATATCATTTCTTTTTCCTTTTATAGATTATATGTTTTTTGTCTTATTTCTACAAACTCAGATTTTACATCTAGATCTCTAATCCATTTTTCAGTTAATTTCTGTTTAAGGTGGGGCTTAGGACAAGTTTTTGGGTTTTTTTTGGACTGTGTAATCCAGTTGTCCCAACACAACTTAATGAAAAGACTGTTGTTTCTCCACATTTAATTGCTTCTGTATTCTGTGTTTATTCCTTTACTAACACCACAGACTTGATTACTGTAGCTTTATAAAACGACTTAGGTAGTGTGATTCTTCCATTTTATTTTTTTCAAAAATGTTTTAGCTCTTCTAGTTCTTTGGCCTTTCCATGAAAATTGAGGTAGTTTGTCTTTATCAACAAAAATTCCTGCTGAGATTTTTTTTCCTGGAAGTGTGTTAAATCTATATAGTACTTTGGGGGAGAATTGATCTCTTTATTATCTTGAGTCTTCTAATCCATGAACATGGTATATATCTCCATTTATTTAGATAGAGAATCTGAAGCAAGCACCAGGGTCTGAGCTGTCAGCACAGAGCCCGACGTGGGGCTAAAACTCACAAACTGTGAGATCATGACCTGAGCCAAAGTCGGATTCTCAACTGACTGAGCCACCGAGGCACCCTTAAGTTTTATTTTTAAGTAATCTTTACCCCCAGTGTAGGGCTCAAACTTATAACTCTGAGATCAAGAGTCGAATGTTCCTCTGACCGAGCCAGCCAGGCATCCCCATTTCTTTTTTATTATATACTTGCCTTTGTATTAAGTAGAGACAGTGGATCTTAACTTTGATTGCTCATTAGAATCACATGAGTACATTTTAAACTGCATATCTGATGGCTTAGTCCACCTTGGAACGTTAGATTTGAATTTTTTTTAATGTTTTTATTTATTTCTGAGAGAGAGAGAGATACAGCAATACAGCAGGGGAGGGTCAGAGAGAGAGGGAGACAGAATCTGAAGCAGGCTCCAGGCTCTGAGCTAGCTGTCCGCACAGAGCCCGACATGGGGCTCGAACCCATGAACAGTGAGATCACGACCTGAGCCAAAGTCAGATGCTTAACCAACTGAGCCACCCTGGTGCCCCACATGTGTGATTTCTATATAGTCAGTTTATATATAAAGTTATGAAAAATATATATATATGCTTTCACACCTGAATCAAGTTCAATACATTCTTATAAATGAGAAGGGAATTAAATTTCTAAAACCAAATGAGTTCTTATGTGACCCCAAATCTGTTAAAGAAAAAAAACTGCATAGCATCTTTAGTATTTCCACATTTTTCACGGCATATTGCTGACACTTGACAAATGGGAGGTACTTAGTATTGCTCAACCTTGTCTCTTTGGTGTGGATAGGATTGTATAAACCGAGGCTTAGGAGCATTTGTATGTAGAAATGTCATCGTCTCTGTATCTCTCCTAGGAGACCCCCTGTGTAATGATTTCATGACATCATCCGATCCTGTCTCTGCTGAGGAATTAGGTTCTTGACAACAGTCTGAAGTGGTTCTGTGATATGCAGTCCTGTCACCACCCACTCAGTTGTGACTGTGACTCACCATAGTCTCTTTTTGAGTAGCTTCAGCTTCCCATCTGTATGAGGTGTGTAGTTGTTTCCAAGCCTAGGACTCTACTAGCAGGGCCCAGAAGTCAAAATGGGGCAGGGGAGGTGTTGGTTAAAGGGTACCATGTGGTTGTGTAGGGTGAACAAGTCTAGAGATGTAGTGTGTGGCATGTGGCTGTAGTTTGTAAGACTGTATCGAAGACTGGAAGTTTGCAGAGTAGATTTCAGGTGTTCTCATCAATACAGGAAGAGGTAACTGTATGAGAAGACATGTTAATTAGTCTGACTGTAATCATCATTTCACCGTGTATATCAAATCATCATGTACGCTTTAAATATATGTACTTTTTATTTTAAAAATTCAATTACACTAAAATAAATGGGATTTCCCTAGGTTGCATTTGCTAGTTTTCCTTGTAAGAGTCGGGTAACAGAAGTGGGATTCTGCAACTAACCCACCATACAGCAGCAACTTGAATAAGAAAAGAAATACTCTCTATCTTTTTAAATATTTTGAGCTTTTGGGGGGTTCCTGTGTGAATTTGGAAATCTTGCAAACTTACCTGTCTTGTAGCGCTGTCAGAACCATCCTCCCTAAACACCTTTTTTTCTGGTCTCACCTACCAAAAATATTTAATGTAGTCTAAATTTTTTTAAGTTTATTTTGAGAGAGAGGGAGCATGAGTGGGATAAGGGCAAAGAGCAAGTAAGAGAGAGAGGATGCCAAGCAGGCTCCACACTGTCCGTGCAGAGCCCAATATGGGGCTCAAACTCCAGAACCAGGAGTCAGACGCTTAACTGATTGAGCCACCCAGACACCCCTTTAATGTGCTTTAAAGAAAGAGACAAATGATTTTATGTTGGGAGTATTTCATTACATTAATATATGTCATACGTTACCCTGTGCATTGCCATTTTCAGAGGATTTTCACAGCCCTCTTTGATTTGTTTCTCACAGTAATCTTGTGAGGTACACAGAGTGATGTCCTCCAGTATGACCCAGCTCAGGCTAATAGAAGCCCACAGGTTGCCCGCATTGGCTGTCACCGTGTTGTGGGTTCCTCCTACCTAGTCCTCCATTCTCACAACTCGGAATTTAGTTCTTTGTTATCTTGTCCTGAGCTTTCTACTTGATCTTTCTGTCTTGGTCCATGGTCTTGTCACTCCATTCTTTACACTTGTTTCCAAGATTACATTTTTCCAGAATAGGGTTTATAATGTCACATTTCAGCTTAAAAATGTTCACTGAGTTCTCATTTCTTGCAGATGAAAATCTATATTCCTTACTGTTGTGTTAGTCCTAAAGCTACACTTCCCCTCTTCTCCCTCCTCACTGTCCACTGCAGGTCTTCTACCCTCCACACAGGGGAATTTGGTGTTCCTCAAAGATCCCACGTGCGTTTCTCCCGCCTGCCTTCACTCCTGCTTCTCCTCTGCCTGGAACCACACCCCACCACTCACACTGGCCTACTTTGTCTGCGCCAGCAGCTATCTAGGAAGAACGGCTTCCTCTCTCCTGTGTGCTCTGTAACCCTCAGTGAGCACCTTTTGCCCAGTTAAGCAGCTCTCTGCCCCCAGACTGTGAGCCCCTTGTGAACACAGGCTGTGCCATGTAGGGCTGTGTTTTGCTTCATGTCCCCGAAGCAGAGCAGATCGCCAGGGACATGGCAGACATAGGACTTAAGTATATGAATAAAGGAGGAACTTCAGGAACCTTCAGAAAGACTCTCAGCACAGTCTTGATGTTTAATATAGTAGCAACTTATTTTTTCTCAAGTATGACTCTACACTTAATGGACGGTATTTTCTGGAACGTCATCTTTAGTGTTTCTCACAATTTACTTTTTTTTTTTTTTTACAAATAGTTTATTGTCAGGTTGGTTTCCATGTAACATCCAGTGCTCATCCCCACAAGTGCCCCCCTCCCCCCACATCAGTCCTTAGTTTGTTCTCAGCATTCAAGAGTCTCTCATGGTTTGCCTCTCTCCCTTTCCCCCACCATTTCCCCTCTTCTTCTCCCCCATGGTCCTCAGTTAAGTTCCTCCTAATCCTCCTATACGTGCAAACATATGATATTTGTCCTTCTCTGCCTGACTTACTTCGCTCAGCATAACCCCCTCAAGGTCCATCCATGTTGCTACACATGGCCAGATTTCATTCTTTCTCATTGCCATGTAGTATTCCATCGTATAGATAAACCACATCTTCTTGATCCATTCATCCGTTGATGGACACTTAGGCTCTTTCCATGTTTTAGCTTTTCACAATTAACATTTTACACAATTTACATTACACAATTTACAAGCACCTTACACAAATTACAAGCACCTTAACTTACTCTTGGATCACACACACAACACCAAACTTATTTTCACCTTAAAAAGTGTTCTTGCTTCCTCAACCAAAGGTGTGGTGTTGATCTTTCCTTTTCTCTCATAGCACTCTTCCTGCCCTCTGGACCATGACCAAGAAATGGGCTTCTTAGCAGCAGCGCTGGTTTTCAAATTCCTGTTTGCATAGGTTCTCTTACCACTGGGTGCTCATGGCTTTCCTATAAACAGCAGAACCGAGTACCTAGACATACAGTTTTGAGAAGCTCTTAGCACCGTGTATGTGTGTGTACACACTTGTGCTTTTGTGTGCTCATCTCCTATCTGTAGCAGACACATAGGCACTCTTACAGAAGAGTAATGGAGCCTAGTCGGTGTTTGCTTCCTGTTGGAGAGTTGTGTTTATCCTGTCATCGTTTGCCCAGTGGTGCTGGCCACGTGTTAGGGAAAATCAGTATAGGTAGGAAAGTGGCTGATGATAGAAGTGAAATCTAAACTTCCAGACGGGGCCTCAGCAAAGCTCCTCATACTCAGGTTTAAGAGATGACCTGAATTTGTGATACAGAATTAAATACTTTGGGACAGTAGTAACGCAGTGTCTCCCTTCCATTTTGAAGTTGGTAGTGAAAGCCACCTTGTAAGAAGATGCTCAGGCAAGGGAACAGGCGTGGGTGTAGATGGCCTTTTGTGTCACATTATCAGTAGCAGTTGATAGGACAGCTATACGTTTTTTTTGCCATACCCCCCTTTTTTTTAACAGGTAAAGTGAAGTGTACTTTTGCAACTTTTTCCTTGCAAAAGGCAACCAACCAACCAGATAATAAACACCATAGCAAAGGGAATCACCCAGGACACGCACTGGGTAGTAGCTTTGTGTGAGCAGCATCCCCTCCACTTCAGAATCATATGGAAATATTCCCCCCTCCCATGGTTTCTGTTGAAACCAAGAATCAGGGAAATAGCTTTTGTGTTAGGCTTCAGACTCAAAGTTTTATCATATTAAACTGCCAGGACCATGTCTTCTTGACATGAGACCCCGGAGGCGCCTGTTACGATGCCATGGGCTGAGCGTTCACCGACTTTTCCATCAGGTCACGTGCGCTAGCAGCGTACATGTTCCCGTTTGTGTGTTGATAAACAGGTGGATTGTAAGTGCATCTCAGTTTCTAAGGTAGTACTTTTCGTGGTTCCTTGATGATCTTTTAGGTGATTTCAGGCCATCAGGAAAGAAGTCACTGCTCAATATGTCTCATGATGTTTGCTTTGTGTGAAGAAAATGTGGACCGTGGGGAAGAAACAGTAGGTTTTGGTAATGTGACAAAAAGCAGATGAGTGTTTGGAAAGTTTGGGGACCCTCTTTGTTGGATTTGTCAGTGAGGCACTTAGGATGCCTAATTGTTGCCTATCCAGAGAATCCACTTCAGGCCACATATTGAGCTGCATAAATGATAGCATAATGTTTCTGAAAACAGGCTCTAAGTAATTCTTATTTTTCAGCTCTGGAGCTAAATGTCTGTACCAAAGATTATATAAAATATATAATTGCATCTTTATGTCTATTCTCATAACATTTGATTTATGACGTAAGAGGTTTTAAAAATCTGATAATGCTCAGTTACACACACACACTTTTTAAAAAAGTCAAGAATCATTCCTTTTTTTCTATAATAGACAATCAAAATAAGCAGTTTGAAGAGATGGATTTAATACAGTAAAATTGTTGTATCTTCAGCTGTGTAAAAGAAATACTGTACCTTGGACCAGAAAACGTGTATTAGCGATGGTTCGGTTAGTGACTGCAAAAGCAAAACAAAATACTGTAGTGTAAAATACAGTTCCACATGACCGCATGTTTGGCTAGTACTGACCAGCAGAATTTAGGGAGCAGTTAGCACTAAAACGTGTTCTGCTTTTTTGCATGAAAGCACATTAATGAAATTTGAAGATGCGTTTGTCATTGATTGCTAATGGTCAAAGATTTCGTCAAGTTTTATTGTTCATGTTTTTTTAAGGGAGTGAGGCTGGAGTGTTCGTCATGACCCTATCCCCCCAAAAGTTGCTTGTTTCTCATCTCATCTCCGAAACTTCCATTGCCGTTACAATATTTATGGACAAAAGCTGCATTAGTGTTTGTTTTGGATGTAGAAGTTGATTGGCACATTGCTTTTTAATGTGAAATTATAGTGAAGTGAGTTAAATAATAAACTTATTGCACAGGAATATTTTCTTTCTTCTGTTAGAGTTAATCTTTAACAGTGTCTGTGTTCACAAAAATACTGGTAAAGACCCCAGATTGCAAAAGCAGTGCCACTTCTGAGAGCTTTGGGGCAATTCTCTGATGTGTAATTGCTTTTACATCAGTCACAAGAGAGAGACAAGAATGCGCTTTCCTTGAACTTAACAGTTTGGGCAATTTTCTATAATCCAGTAAATACAAATTGTAGCTCGATTATTCATCTACGTCTGTCAAGCAAATTTTAATGGATGAATGAATGAGTCAAATCTATGCATGGAAATATACAAATGTGCAAAATATGGGTCTAATTACCAGGCTGCTGAATTTACACAAGGTCAGGTAAACAAGGCACCAGTGTAATGATTATTAATTGTTAATAATGCCTTTGGGAAAACATTCACATTTTCCTTCTGAATACCTAACAGTTCCCCTCTCTAATCATTTTCAACTCTGAAAATTTTAGCTGGTTTAAAAACAAAAAATATTTTTGCCCTATTTTTATCATTTCCCTATAATTGCCTTCTAATTCTTTTAGAATAACAAGTAAAATATAATACATTTTCCAGGACCCTGTTGAAAGTCACAGTTTAATATGATGGTGAGAGACTTAAGGCGGTGGACAGGGCTAACACATGGCAGAATGAAAAAGCTGCTTTCTTTTGTCTTCATTGAAGGGATGAATATGTCCCCCCCTCCCCATCCTCTACCCTCTTTTCAAACATAATCGACATTTTAAAACACAAAACCAAGGTGGTAATAAAGGAAAGAAAATCAAAGCAGGCTTTTTTTCTCCTCTATTTACCATAGTAAGTCAACATTTGACTCTGTCTTGATATTCTATAAACTGAAGGTTGGAAAAAGAATAATATCAATGAGTAGTTTCCTATCGAAATGCCCAAGGGCCGAAATAATTGAGGGAGTACTTGCCGAGGTTTTTCTTAGTTCAGTAACTCTTGATCACTGTGCAGTTTTGTAGCTGTGCTATCATTAAGGGCTCTCCATGTCTGGAAGGACACCCTCCCCCCCCCCCAGCTTTAATCCAAAAGTCATAAATTGTAGAACTAACATGTCGTCTGCGGGTCACCCAGGCGAAAACACTGCATCTTGAGAGATCTATCTTTCTGCCACTGTGCTTTGAAAATCTTTTGAATATTTTGCATTAATGGTACTGCTGCAGTGTCTTGCTGGGCCGTCTTCTCATCCTCACAGGCTCGACATTCAGAAGTCTTTCCCCATGGCTGATCTAAACGTTCTTCTTTCTGTTCTAGGCCTCACTGCCTGCTACCCACCCATATTGTACATTACGTGAATACAAGTAACTTCCTCTGTGTTTCCTTTTGAGTATTTGTAAATAGCACTCCTCTCTCTCTTTTATTTCTTTAAGCTCCATACTTACTTGATGACTCAATACCATTTCTTCAAATTTTTCAGCTTTCATGTTTGTTTTTCCGGAAATCTCTATTTTTTAATCATGGTTGCCCCTTGTGGGTTACATAATACTGGCGGTAAGCCACATGGATTTGGACCATTTTTTTGACCTCAGCCCTGTCCTCTTTTATGGTCCACTCTAGCATATAATAGACATGCTTTATACACACTCTTGGGTGTTGTCGTGGTTCAGTTAAGTCTGTATAAAATTACGGCCCAACTCTTTATTCTGGCATTTGTGACATTCTATAATCCAGCCTTTGCTCTCCACATGCTGTCTCACTCATTGACACTGTCCAAATCATTATTTCTCCACATAGTCCTTCTTGTTTCCTTTTTCTTTTCTTTTTTTTTTTTTAACTGCCAGGATTGTCCTCGCCCACTTCCTATGTCTGTTTAAATTCTCCTCGCCTTCAAGACCCAAGCTGATGTTAGTTGTGGGAAGCCTTTTATCGATACTACAACTGTGGAAACTTTGTTTTTCCTACAAATTCCTGAGAACTTCTAATGTGTAACTTTTCTCCCACAATTTCTTTAATACTGTCTCTTGTAGTTCTGTTCTTTCATTTGGCAAATAATTGTGTTCCCTATAAGCTCATAGACTTGCAGAGAGTAGGAAAAGGAAGAAAGGCTAGTATTTTTTGAGCTTTCGGACACATGGCTAAACATTTTTTTACGTACATGCTATCATTCAATTCTTGTAGCAACCCTGTGAGGTGGCTGATATTTTTTCCATCTATACAGATAAAGACGCTGAATCTTGTAGTAAGAAACTCAGCCCGTGTTAGAAGGAGAATACCCTGTAGAGTTGGTATTTAAATGTGGGCCTCTCTGATACAAACCCCACACTCTGTTTTCAGGAAACCTCTTCCATGTAAGAGTGACAGTTTGCATTCTGCTCTATCAGGTTACTAGAAAATTCAGAGAACAAAATAGGTGTTCAATAAATGGTTGAATTTATCACTATGGAAGTCTTAATTGCCTTAACTGCATTTCTTTCACCCATCTGCTAATGGTAATGTGAATTAGCAATAAAACAGCCAAAGCCTTAGTAAGGGCCTTCTGTGTTCTCAGCCATGGCTGATACACTGACAATTGTACTCCCACATAAGACTGTTGACTTGAGACAAATTCTTTTTTTTGTTTGTCTGTTTTTCAGCTTTTCTCTTGTTGATCCCAGCGTTCGCTGGTATTGTTAAATGTCACTCTTCTCATTTACTATTAGCATTTCATTTTCAGAAAATAAATCTCATTGTAGTAACATGAATAATTTATGCTTCTGTCAAAGAACTATTAAAACACTAGAGGTTGAAAGATATGCACATTCCGAAGTTGGTGTAAAAACTAAGAAATATTTCCACCTCTCCCAGATTCCCTCCGCCCCCGAAAAAACCTGAGGGTTTACTGAAAAGCCACCGTCTTGCTGACTTCAGCTTTGGACCCTTTGCAGAGCTGTAATTATGTTTACAGATAAAGAAAACTGGCCGTTTTAGCTTTAATAGAAAATAGGCCTTTGTAGTTTTGGGGGGCTGTTTACCTTTTTATTTAAAGCAGAGAATTTTTTATGAGGTCTGTTTATTCTTGAAGAATTAGTAGTTAGGAGGATCAGAATGGAAGATTGCTCAGCCTAAGAATGAGAAGAATTTCAGTTTTATGAACACAGGCAGTGCGATGGAGCTTTGGGATGACAGAGATCTCTGTTTTAGGTGTCTGAGGTTTCTTCTTATCAACTTCTGTGCATATCAAGAAGTTCAGCCTATTTTGCAAACAGTTTCTAATGCTATAATGCATTTTCCCATATCTTCCATCTGAATTTTTTACTATTATTGATTGAGGATTCAATTGAGAAATGTGTTTAGAACCCTGCTTTCTGTGGTAATCACAGAAGTCAGTGGGAAGACAAGAAAATTGTATTGAAAGAAATTGTGTGCGTGTGTTTTGTGTTTCAGCATAGATTATCTCTGCCAAAATAATAGCTGTCATTTTGTTCTTGTTATATTAGTGGCCTGTAGCTTACCACTATTCCTTTTGCCTTACTTTTCCTTCTGACCACTGGCTTGTACCCCCAGCAAGAAGACCTTTTTAACTGAATGTCCAAATCTGAATGATTCTTGTCCTCATACCACCGTGATTTTGATCCGTTTAAATTTAGAGACCTAAGTTGCAACCTCTCACCTCAACACAAGAGCCCTTTAACATCCAGGTACTTTGAAAGTTCAGTTCTGTTTAGAATTTCATATCATGCCCATCATGGGGGGAAAAGATGGAAAATGTATACGCTGAGCCTATAGGACTTCCTGCAGTGCTTATTAATCCTTTATGGATCATTTGAAATGTTTCTAGTTTATTTAAGCTTTGCTGCTTGTATCAGATTGTTCCTACGAAAAAAGAAAAAGTGATCATGCTTTGAATTTTTAAAAATGATCTCACTTTCAAGCAAAAGCACTTTTATGCTCCATTAAAGTTGAATTTGCCAAACTCTTACATCGCATTAACACAAGCTTTACTGGATAGATAAACGTGTTGTTCACAGACTGACTTGAACTTTACCAAACTGCATATTAAGATTTTTTATCTTTATACTTCTTTTTTCTTAAATTATTTTAAAATAGACTAGTTAAAATAGACTAGGTTTGCCCACATGTACTACTTTAATGACAAAATAATTTTTTCATTTGTTTTAAAATATTACTATTGATTGGAAACTGGCTTTTTGAGTCTGAGGCTAAAAGAAACAAAATATTTTGAGGTGGTAATTTCACAGTTGTTCATATTTGTTTTATACAGTATCAGTATTTCAATAAAACTGTTGATTTTTCTTGAAACTTACAGAAATAATTATTTTGACATTTCTAATTTCTATTCAGGCATATCATGTGTTTAGTATTTTCTTGAAGATTTTTGTAGGTTAGCCAATAAAATTGTGACTCATTATTCCCCCTTTTCATTTTAGTGGGTTTTCAAAAATAGGCATAGGACATTCTCTAGTTTTCTAGAAGCTAGGCTTTTAGACTCTTTGTTTTTATTTATTTCATGAAGTTTTTAGCTTGGAGATAATCCTCAACTCTGTATCTTTTTGACCTAAAGTAACTTAGTAAATTCTAGTTTCTCTGCTTCCTGGCTCCCTAACACTGTCAAGATGACTTGGTCTTTCCTTTGCGTCTCTTTGGCCTTGAGGATTTAATTTAGTGTGTTTGTTCTTTAGAAAAAAATGTAAGTTAGTTTTCTACTTGAAATGACTTTCTGTATTTTATTTAATCATGAAGTTTTATTTTATCCGAAATATAGCCATGCTCTTTTTAAAGCAGTAATTTACATTAACATTTATAGTGACCTTGAAAAAATATACGTTAATGGTAATGAAAGTAGAACTTAAACATTAAGCTAAATCTTTTTCATCTCTCATAGATTCCGCTTTTTTAGCTGTTCAGTCACTGGGGTTCTTAGTAAGAAGGAAAATGCATTTTCAGAGAATTACTTTTTGAAGGCAAACAACAGATTGTACACACACAGGGAAAAGAGAACCTTTTATATGCCTTTTGGAGGGAAAAATCCAAACAGTTACATGAAATATTTAGCAAGTTATTTTAACGTTACAGGTCACCATTTCTGAGAGATCACTGGTACCTTATTAGTAGGAAACTGTATTAACTTTGACTTCTAATGTAAAAGTCTGTGCCGAATTCATTTTTCACTAATTTACTTTAGTCTTGGTTCCTAGTGTTGCCATGACCTTTCAGAAATATGTAGTTCATGTTTTGTGCTTTACAAAAGCTGCCCCTTCGGTTGCACTGAATAACATAGAGTTGAATTATGAACATAATGGCAGTGCTCGGTGGCATTTCCAGTCCAAGCTCACTTTTAGTCTGCTAAATTTATAAGTGAAGTGTTTTTTAATGTTGTCCATGTTAGGGAAAAGGTTAAATAATGCTGGGCTTCTCTCCATGGGCAAACAGGGAGAGTCATTGGGGTTGCTGAGTGGAAGGTTGTGTTCTCATATTTTCATTCCTCAGTCAGCATAGAAGATGTTCTGGATTGTTTTGGAGCTTCCAGACGGGGCTTACATAATTCTCACATATTTTGTAAACTGCTTATCATACAGTGGATCTACAAATCATCTGGGGATAAAAATGGGAGACATGGCACTACCTCCCAAAGCATCTACTTTGAGATGCCTTGACAGAAGAGGTGAGAGAGTTGACGGTGTCTTTGAATTCTCTGGTCATTGTGATTTCCAGAAGTCTGGTTCCCCACGAGAAAGTAGATGACAGAATTTTTTTAGATGCACACATAATTGTTCAAAAAATGTAATTTTACTTGATGTTTATCCTTCATCAACCAAAAGAATATATATTTTGGTTATCTTTTCAGTATTTAATTGATGCCATCATCACAAGTCCTCTGCTTGAAAGGACACAGAAAGCATCGTGTCACATGGGTCCCATCACAATCCCTGAGTAATCCATCACTAGGCAGTGGCTTCACAGTATTCTGATGAAATATTTTTTAAAATTTTTTTTGAGAGAGAACAAGTGGGGGAGGGTAGAGAGAGGGGAAGGGACAGAGAATCTAAAGCTGGTTCTGAGCTGAAAGCAGCGAGTCTGACGTGGGGATCGAACTCACTAATGTGATATCATGACCTGAACCGACTGCACCACCTAGGTGCCCCTCTGATGAAATATTTTAACTATCCCTTTAGGAAGAAAAGCCCCCAGATACCGGGCTGTCCGTTGTCGGGGAAAAAAAGACCTGGGTGCATGTTCGTGGGGATTATACTTGTTCACAAATCTTGATAGTTGGAAGGCAGTTGTACGACACCAGGCTCACAGGATGCTTACGATAACATCCCACGGAAGAGACAGGGTGGGTGTTACTTGCAGTAACCCGAGTGGGCACATCCTAGGCTCCTAGGGTGAAAGGGCCTGCCCGAGGCACAGTGCTCCTGGAGCACTGCGGCAAGGGGACAACTTCGAGTTGGCCTCTGTCTTTCTATTTTGCCACTGGATTTGTTTACTGGTCTCCTGCGAGGGAAGGAGTATTGGACTCTCACAGGCAGCCTGGCCCGAGGGAAACTAGAGTGTTGAACTATCCAAATGTATGTTGATAGCACAGACTTTCATTCTATCAGTTGAAATGGGAACAAACCGATTTCTTCAGCTCCTTAAGTGCATTAGACCCACCTCTAGGCCATAAGGGTTCAAAGCTGAGTGATAGGAGGCCAGCCCGTGGAGCTGAGGGACTGGCCTGTGCTAGCTTTTCTGTTTCCCTTTCTTCTACCTCTTCCCTCCTTCCCTCTGTCCTTAAAATATACTTAATCTTATATATTAACACATTTGAGGCTTTGGCACCTAAGGTCATGCTCATTCTCTTGCACTCCTTATCTTCCACATAAAAATACTCCCCAAGAGATGGAATTGAGACGACATTTTAAATACAGGTCCAGCATGTTGTTTGCCTTTAGTAAGTGTTCAGCTTAATTATTTGATTATTAAAGTATTTAAAGGAAGTAATTTGTACAGATATGGGAAAAATACAACCTTGTTGGGAGATTTTCACTTAAGAAGTCACTTTAAATCCTATTTTGGTAAGAATCCTGCTATAGGCAGCCGGGGTAGAAGCTGGACTAGATGACGGATGAATCCTTCCTGCTTAGGGAATCTGCTTGCCAGACGTAGGAATAGCTCTGTCGTTACTCTAGATTCCTGTAGCCACGTACCTTTATGACCATGACCGGTCTAGGGGTACGGCAAATGTGGCAGTGGAATAGAGCCTCCCTCACTTCACGGTGATAGGGAAAATCCCTCAGGTATTCCACCACCTAGACTGGAGGCTTGTGTGTGTTTGCTAACATATGTGAGGTTTGGGGCTGCTTAGCCCATCTCTCATGTCCACAGAGTTCATAAAATCCAACCTGTTACGAGAGACTTTCCTTCCTCAGTAATAGTTCGAGTCCAGAGTGTGGAAATAGCAGTCTCTCTTTTGGCTTTTAATACATAAGGCCTTCTGTGCATGTTCCCGGGAGAGTTGATTAGAGACTTCTTTGTAAATTAATGTCCCACTCCAGCCCCATTTTCTGCTTTCCTTGAGGAACACTCAGTGGCTGTACTCATGCAGCAAAGTCAAATTATTTAGTTTTATTATATGCAACATCAGATGAGGAGCTAAAAAGAATCTTTTCCCAGAATCATCTCTTAACCCCCAGAGTGGAATAACAAGTAGGGCGGTGGACTAGTGAGTGGACAGGCATGCCTGCGGTCATCTCAGCCCCTGTGGAAGGTGCGTCAGGCTAGCTACCGATGGGGGAGACATGAAAGTAGATTTGGGGCTAGTTAGAAGATTCAAAGCAAGATCAAGAGAGCTGGGATGCTGAATATAAAGTTTTCTTTGAACCTGCTTCAGTAACACATGAAAACATCTGCTAAGACGGGTGGTATTTTCTTCAGGGACTCTTTCCTTATGCTTCTTGCTATTTAGCAATTGTAGGCCCTGGTAATATTTATTAAACTCGTTTGTAATCTAAGTATTTAGAAGGGCATAGGGTATTTTGGGCTTTGGGAGGGGTAGCATCACGGGCAAATGTCAGCATTAGCAGCTGATAATATATATAACTTTTGCCTTCTGTCATTCTAGCACTCTGCCTCACTGTGACTTCTGTGTTCGCAACTTGATAGCATGTGCCTCATGATTTATACTTACTAAACTTTATTTGTATAAATGCGTGCCCACTTAGCCGTACTTTGGAGGATTGCTAAAACACAGACTGCTGGGCACCACCTCTGGAGTGTTTGGTTCTAGGTCTTGGGGGTGGGGGCAAGAATTGGCATCTCTTAACACATTCCCAGGTGATGCTGATGCTGCTGGTCTGGGGACCACACTTTGAGAACCCTTATCCTAGACATTCACCAATGTATACTACTCCACCAAGAAAGCAGCTGAGTGAAAGAGTGATTAACATGATTAATAATGGTAGAGTAATGAGATTTAGTTAAGAGGAAATGTTTTCATTGATCGGAACATATGTATATTTTCCTAACTTTAGTTATAGATAAGTCATGAAGTCTTAATGGAGAACCTCATATTTGTTTTTTACAATTATGTCATTGAATTAGAGGATTCTTCTGCTAGAACAGGCCTTAATAAGCATTTAGCCATCATGATAGAATGTACTTCTTTATGAAAAAAGAGACAGATCCCCACGTTGAGATCTCCAACTTCACTTTTTTAAGTTTTTTTTTTTTTTAAGTTTATTTTATTTTGAGAGAGAGTGAGACTGAATAGGGGAGGGGCAAAGAAAGGGAGAGAGAACCCCAAGCAGGTTCTGCACTGCCATCATGGAACCCGACATTGGGCTTGAACCCATGAACTATGAGATCATGACCTCAGCTGAAGCCAGATGCCTTTAACCAACGGAGTCACCCAGGCACCCCTCCACCTTCATTTTTTATTTTAAAGGCAAGGCCAGGAGAAGTGATTGAATAAGAAAACTATGTTAAAGAAGGGAGCTTTTAAGAGGACCAGTTCTCCAAATACCAAAGGAACCATTTTAGTATTTATTCAGCCATCTAATACCCTTAAATTAAATTTAGCCCCAAAGTTGATTTTAGGCATTCTGAGCTATAGATCTGTACTGATTTTTGGGTTTTTTTGTACCTGTAATGATTTTAATCACCAGCCCCTCATAGTGATTTTAATACAATTACTTGTTTTCCAATTGCAGAGATCCTTTGGTGGTTTAGTTCTTAGACCTACAGGCCTACATTCTTGGGAAATCTGATGCTAGAGGCCGCCCAGTGAAAATGTTGGTAAACGTCAGGTTTTAAAAGTAGTAGCTATTGTAATTAGACAAGACAAGTAATATATGAAAATTGGAGGTGGAAGGGGGAATGATCATTACTTACAGATCCCTGTAAACCCAGAAATCCTACCGAGGTCAACCAAAAAACTATGACAGATTGAAAGAATTTAATAAGGTCACTAGTTACACAATTAATATTAAAAAATCAATAGTTTTGATCTATACTAATACCTACTAGTTAGGAAATATAACAAAAGAAAGAAATACGAGTATCTATAGAAATAAGCTTTTATTTATTTTTTTAATGTTTTATTTATTTCTAGGAGAGAGAGAGAGAGAGAGAGAGAGAGAGACAGCGTGAGCAGGGGAGGGTCAGAGAGAGAGGGAGTCACAGACTGAACAGGCTCCAGGCTCTGAACTGGCAGTCAGCACAGAGCCCGACGTGGGGCTCGAACCCACGAACGGCGAGATCATGACCTAAGTGAAAGTCGGACGCTTAACCGACTAAGCCACCCAGGCGCCCCAGAAATAAGCTTTTAAATGTTAACTGAAGGACTTACATGAAGACTTGGTAAATGGAAAATATGTTATATTCTAGGCTAGGATCTCCTCTCAGTTCATCCACATATTTAAAGCTTCCTTAGTTTTTAAACAAGTCACAGGAAAATTCCTGCAAGTAAGATGACTTACTGCCAGTTATTAAAATTTGGAGGAGTTTAGGGTAATTAAAATATTTTGGTGCCTCACTGATTTTGATGGAGCCAATATAGAAAGTTCAGTACATAAAGAGTTGCCTTGAGTATTTTGTGAAGGGGTGGTTCATATCAGTAGGGAATAGTCACCTGGGGAAAAAATACAGTTGAATTTCATTCTTCTTATACTAAGATAAATTCCAAATGGGTCAAAAACTTAGAAATTGAAACTAACATGAATAGACATTTATCCAAAGAAGACTTCAGATGAACCACCGACACACGAGAAGATGTATATCATCATTCACCATCAGGAAATTGCAAATAAAAACTGCAGTGAGATATCACCTCACCTGTCACAGTGGCTAAAATCAACAACACAAGCAACAACAAGTGCTGGTGAGGATGTGGAGAAAAATGAACCCTCATGCACTGTTAGTGGAAATGCAAACTGGTACAGCCACTGTGAAAGTCTGGAGGTTCCTTAGAAAGTTACAAATAGAACTATACTATGATCCAGCAATCACAGTCCTGGGTATTTACCCAAAGAACACAAAAACACTAATTCAAAGGGATACATGCACCTCCATTTTTATAGCAGCATTGTTTACAGTAGCCAAGATATGTAAGCAGCCCAAGTGTCTGTTGATTGATGAATGGATAAAGAGGATGTGATATGTATACAATAGAATATTACTCATCTCTGAAAAAGAATGAAATCTTGCCGTTTGCAATAACACAGATGGAGCTAGAGAGTATAGTCTAAGTGAAATAAGTCGAAGAAAGACAAAATACCATATGATTTCACTCATATGTAGCACTTAAGAAACAAAAACAGGCGGGCGCCTGGGTGGCTTAGTCGGAAAGTGTCTTCGGCTTAGCGAAAGTGTCTGACTTTCGCTTAGGTCATGATCTCATGGTTCGTGGGTTCGAGCCCCGCATCGGGCTCTGTGCTGACAGCTCAGAGCCTGGAGCCTGTTTCCAATTCTGTGTCTCCCTCTCTCTGACCCTCCCCTGCTCATTCTGTCTGTCTCTCTCTCTCCTAGAAATAAGTTTAAAAAAAAAAAAAAAAAAAAAAACAAGCAAAGGGGAAAAGGAGAGAGACATAAACCAAGAAATAGGCTTTTAATTATAAAGAACAAAGTGATGGTTGCCAGAGGGGAGAAGGTGGAGTGACGGGGATTAAGGAGTGCACTTGTGATGAGCACCTGATGATACGTTCAAGTGTTGAATCACTGTGTTGTACACCTGAAACTAATATAACAGGTTATATCAACTGGAATATATTGGAATATATTATGTTAACTAACTGGAATTAAAATAAAAACATAGAAAATGAAACTATAGGGGTACCTGGCTGGCTCAGTCAGGGGAGTGTGTGGCTTCTCATCTCAGCGTTGTGAGTTGGAGCCCCACGTTAGGTGCAGAGATTACTAAAAAGAAAATCCTTTAAAAAAAAAAAGAAAAAATGTAAGACTGATGTTTTTAACGATCTTGGAGTGGGGAAGACTTTTTGAAACGCAGTTCAGAATTAAATAAAAGAAAATATCAGTAAGTTTGACTACATTAAAATTTTCTGCAGGGCAAAAATTGTACATGTACACACACACGCACAGATAATATACTATAAAGTCAAAAGAGAAATGATGAACTTGGGAAAATATTTGCAACCCATGTAACAAAACCTAATTTCCCTTCCATATAAAATGCTCTTGCAAATCAGTGAGAAAAAGACCAACAGCCTAATAGACAAATGGATAAAGCCCAGGAACAGGCAAGCTCATAGAAAAAGAAATGTAAATGACTTATAAACACAGGTAAAGATACCCAAGCTTACTCTTAAGTACAGAAGCCCAATTGAATACCATTTTTCACTTATCAGAATGACAAAGATCCAAAAATTAAATAGTAAGTCATGTAGGTAAGGATGTGGGGAAAGGAATACTGACATACACTGTTGATGGGTGTGAAAACCAGTATGCCCTCTTCAGACCACAATTTGGCAACATCTACCAATATTTGAAATGAATATGCCATTTGACTCATGAGTTCCAATTTGGGTATGTCTCCTTATTAGATGTACAGTACTTGCAGGTATTGTCAAAGGTAATGTACAGAGATATTCTTTGCAGTGTTACTGGTAATCGTGAGAGACTGAAAACAACCTAATTGTTGATCAGAAGAGGATTAGTTGAGTTATTACAATCGTACAGTAGAATTCTGCAAAACTAGTAAAAAGAATCTTGTAGGTTCATATGTACTTATAAGGTGTAATTTCCTCCACTTTTAAGAGTGAAACAAGCTTAAGAAGAGTATATATGAGGCACCTGGGTGGCTCAGTTGGTTAAGCGTCCGACTTCGGCTCAGGTCATGATCTCATGGTTCATGGGTTCGAGCCCCGCGTCGGGCTCTGTGCTGACAGCTAGCTCAGAGCCTGGAGCCTTCTTCAGATTCTGTATCTCCCTCTCTCTGACCCTCCCCTGCTCACGCTGTCTCTCTCTCTCTCTCTCTCTCTCTCTCTCTCAAAAATAAATAAAACATTAAAAAAAAAGAAGAGTATATATGATACATTTCTACTTATGTTTTTAAAAAGACAGGGAGAGTAGGGGTGCCTGGCTGACTCAGTACAGCATGTGACTCATCGTCTCAGAGTCGTGAGTTCAAGCCCCATGTTGGATATAGAGATTACTTACTAAATTTTTAAAAAGGGGAGAGAGTTCATGATATAACAAAATTTTTACTTAACCCATTATATCCAAAACGTTGTTTTAATATATAATGAATGCTAAAAACGTTTTGTATTGTCTTTTTTGGACTGTCTTTGAAATTTGCTTTATGTTTTACACTGGCACCACATCTCAATTTGGACTAGCCACATTTGCATGTATTCAGGAAACACGTATAACTCCTGGCTCCTGTGTTAAGCAGAATAGGTGTAGAGAGTAAAGGGTGCTGGGCTAGAATTTCAGAGACCCAGGTGGCCCTACAGCCAATTGCTGTGACAGTGTACAAGGCATTCACTTTTTCCTGCGCCTCATTTTCCTCCAGTAGAATATGAAGGATTAGACTAGAACTCTAAAGTCCCTTCCAACTTTAATACTTAGGGTTCAAATATATTATTTGATAGTATTTATCATACTCAAACATGTAATTGTGTTTTCTTTCATAGACCCAATTCTCACCACTCCTGAAATTCTCTTACTGTTGTAGGGACTCTATTGTTACTGCTAGAGTAAATTTCCTTGTTTATTGGGTTCTTTAAAAGAAGAATGCTAACTCCACTGCCTATGTCATGTAAACCAAGTAGAGTTGGTCAGTTCTGTTAGTAGAATTAAGTCAGGTTTGAGGCTTTGCTAATTGTAATGCTGTATGGAGAGCTTGGAAAGAGTAAAAAGAAAGTCACATTAACAGAATTTAAAGAAAGAGTAGATATTGAAGGGGAAAGTTGAGAGACAAGTATTTAAGGAACAGTTCTCTGTATAAAATTCATTCTTCAGAAGATAACAACCAGTAGTTGTCTTTGAATAAGAGAGAAGGAGAATAATATGGACATTGGATCTCAACCATGACTACACATTAGAATAACTTGGGGAGGTTTTTAAATTCTCCATGCCCGTTCTGTACCTCAGAATGGTGGTTTTCAAAGTGTGGTCCCCAGACCAGCAGCAGCAGTATCACCTGGGAGCTTGTAAGAAATGCAAATTCTCGGCCTTATCCGGAAACATACTGAATTGGAAACCCTGGGGCGATGTCTAGCAGTCTGTGTTGTAACGCTTCCCTGGTAAATCCAATATACAGTCAGAGTTGAGAATTCTAGAGCAAGAAGGTTTCCAGGGCAGCGATAGCAGGTGGCTTTCATGTAGAGTGCCAGCTTTCATTCTGTATCGGCCATAGGGATGGAATTGGAGATGCAGTGCAATTTGCCTGCTAAGTATTTGCCATCCCTCATTTCAGGATTTGGGTAGTTTATTGGCATTATAGGAGGTTGGATGGGTTATAGGATGGTGTGTTTCACAAATAGAAGTCAAGTGTCATATCCAGTCAGCAAAAAAAAAAAAAGAGAGAGAGAGAGAGAGAGAGAGAAAAGGGAACAAACAGGAAAAGGGGAAAAAAACCACACTGGAACAGAAGCCACAAAAGGCTGGGCAGGAGGGAACAGTATACTATTTAAAATGTTATGCGTGAAGAAATTCCAGCTAGATTACAAAATATTTCACTTATATATGAGTTTCTTAAAGAAGTTCAAGTGTCATGGGGATTTTAGGCCCACTTTATAATCTATCATCAGTTCTGTTTGATCAAAAAGTACCGAAGGCATGTTCAACCCTTTATCACTTGGCATTAAAGGGTACATTTCCTCTTACCATTTAGACTTTTGATAGGAATGCACTTAATACAGGTATGGTAAATTCCAAATGAACTGAACCAGGAAATAAAATATATTTTCCAAGTGTAAAGAGGTTGTCACTGACTGAGAAGGAGTTAATATGTCACATTCTTTTGATTTCCACTCCTCGGGAGAAATCACAGCATCTGTAATTTTGGAGGCATATTCTGAAGAATGTTATATTGTGATTTCTCCAAGCTGAATCTTAGAGATCTGCCTGGGAGTTCTCAGCCCTGACAAAATAAGAATGGACCCATTATAGGAGCAGCTTCATTTGATTTTTCAGAACTTAGGGGAAATATGCAGATCATCTCAGAGACTCCTTCTGCTCTGCCTTGTGGGAAGGCGGATGAAGGCAGGCAGGCTGTTCTGTGTTGCAGGAGCATTTAGAGCTTCTTATTCTTTGAGATCTCGGCAGTATAACTTCGACAAGCCGTTTCTGTGTATATTTTTCTTTTCTCTTCCCAAAATATCCCATTTTACATAGGAGGGTCAATTTTGATAGTTTCAAAAGCTAGGCGTTATAGCAGAATTTGTTCCTCTGGGGGCGGGGGGGTGGGGGGACACGCTCCTTTAGTATGCAGTAGAACCTGCCTGTCGTACCTGGGTAAAAACAATTCTGATAGAACTTTTCCAATCATCACATTTATTACAGAAAAGATTAGCCGACTATTTGTGAGACTGTTTACCTACTAAAAATACAATTTTGATTTTTGTATTAATGTCGTGCTCAGTTTATATTTTTAGCTTGTTTCGTGAATTGGGCTCTGCGTATTAAGTGGTTTTCAGCACACTGGTAATACTGTTCAACGTCTTCCTCAAATAGCAAGCATGCATTTCAACGGCTTTTTGGACAGAACCACAGTTAATACTTTATTTACAGGAAAAACGTGTGGTTTTTTAAATTATTAGTTTCTCATCTTTCGTTTTGGCATTTACATTATGCAACTTCATCTCGGCACGTAGACTTACCTTGTATTGCCAAAAGGAAAGAAGTGGCTGTTCTGCAAAGCTAAATAGTTTTGACTTTATTGTCTGCCTTGAAAGAGCTGCTGATACCAGAAAAATGCCGTCTCATCATTGGGCCTGGGGTGTCCAAAAGAGGCAGGAACCAAATGACGGTAGCTCTCTCTCTGCCCTGGCCCTCTCCTCTTTTCTCTCCGTTTTCATTGCCGTGAAGAGCAGGAGAACAATATTCTGCAATTAAGGATTCCATTAAGTTGAAGAAAAGAGCAAATGGGGGATGTTTGTTCTCCAAGCTGAAAAAATTTCTCTGGGGGGGTCGATAGGGGTAGTGGTATAGAGAGAGGTGGGTGGAGAGACGAAGTCAGGGCTGTTTGTTGAATATACTGTTAAGGACTGTTACCATCCTAATTAATCAAGTTAGAAATTACAGCTGTAGTCGGTTTCCCCCCAATTCTTGTTATCAATTTTCTTCTCTTTTGAGACAAAGCAAATATAAATTTTGTGTTCATTTGTCATTCGTTCTTTGACTTCAGCATCTCTGAAAATAACAATGTAGCACAAAAGCCCAGTATTTACCTAGTTGTAATGTGGGTTGCCATGGTGTTTTGCAAATTATTGCAATTATGTTCACCATGCGAGTCGCCCTTGGTAACTGGCGAAAAAACTGATAATCCTGTTTTGAACAAAAGGTCAAATTGCTGAATAGAAAGTCTTGATTAACTAAAAGATGTACAAAGTGGAATTATTTCCTACCATTCAGAAATAGTTCTTGATCGGGTTTGGGGGAGGGGGTGAGTAAGTACATCTGATTACTGAAGTACAAAGCATTGAAAGGATGTTGTCTTGAGCCTTTCATGTAGTCTTAATGGTGGCTTTTTTGTCAAATTTACCCATTTGCGGCATTGAAAGAGGCAGCTGCATTTAAGCTGGAGAGACGGTGCTTTTTCAAGAGTTCAGTGCAAGGAAAGTTCTCAGCAGTATCTGCAGTTTACTAGTAGCCCCTGGTCTATTAAAACTGATGTGCCGCATTTGAGCCCATTGCTCTCAGTACTTGTGAACCCCTCTGGCTGATGATCTAATAAAGTGCTCTTACTGGACAATCTCTGATCAGCTACTTAGAAAGGAGCTTGGAGGAGGGGCGGGAGGGACACTCTCACATGCAGTCAGACTTGGTGTAGGCCAGACAAGACTCGAGCAAGTGGCCAATCTGAAAGGTTTGTCCCCGATGATAGTCTGTGCTAAGCGGTGATTACGGTTTTTCTTCCAGAAGGAAATCTTAATTTTATTCAAAGTTGACTAAGACAAGATTAGAAATGTCTTTTTGAAGTTCAAAAATCCTTTGTAGATTTGTTTCTAAAATTATGGGCATCCAGAATATGCACAATCCTACGTTTATGGAAAACCAAAAGTTTCCCAGGTTACAGCCAGAGGTCAGATGGATTTTATCTCTTCTGGATCTGGCAGAGCGTCTGGGGGGGGCGGGGGGAGTGAATTTTGAAGGCAGGGGGTCTCTTCTTTTCTTAATGGCCACCTGAAAAATCAATTCTCAAAACTTTTGAGAGTGTGTGAAAGTGGCATGAAAGGAAAGCAAACCTTAACAAGTTTGTGGGTTTACATTCTACATCACCTAGCAACCCCCTGGCTCGGCCAGATCTCTTGTCTACCCTTAGTTCTGTTTACAGACTATTCACACAGCCCTTCGAAACCATGAAAGATATTCAGTTTCATTAGTACCATTCTCAAGGAGAAAATAATTAAAGTTAAATGAACAAACATTGCCTGGTGATGATTTGAACTCCATTCTAATTTTAAGATGCCCTTTGAAGCTCTTACATGGATAGTTTAGTTTTAACGTTTGTTGTTCAGTACCCAGAGCCTTATCACATTAAACCATACCAAGAAATTACTAGCCTGCTAACAAACAATAAAAATTACTTTTAGCTAGACTTCAGCAAAGAAAAACTCTGCTAATAATAAGGTTCTAGACATGCCTACCTGATTGAATTTTTATTTTGATTCCTACCCTAGACATCTGAGTTTATCCGTATATAGGCAGTGGAGGGGGCGTGGGGAACAAAGCACTTCTGTTTAAAACGTATTTATAACCTACCTTCGGAGATCCAACATCATAAAGAAAAGTATTCAAATCATACTCCATGGAAGGCTGTGTGCATTTTAGTGAGTGGCTTAGTTTAATAAATGATTCTACTACTTCTAATACATGCGCTGCCACATTCTACTTGGGAACTGCTTATGTGCCTAAATTGACCTATTTTTGAAATCTGAATTAGTAAAAAAAAATTTTTTTAAGGAAAAAATTTTTTCATGTGCCCCCTTTTTTTTTTCTTATAAGCACGTTCCCTGAGATTTCATCTTGGTAACAGCCAAACACATGAGAGAGCTCAAAATATTTTTCACATGTATTAGTGATTTGATTAGATTGAATGCTCTTGGCAAAACTGCCTCTTCCTTCATTTATAACAGCTTTCTAATTATAAACACAATACGTGCTTGCTGTAGAAAATTCAGAAATTACAGAAACAGAAGAACAACCACCTACAGACAACCTATGATGACTTTTTTGGGTAGTTCCTTCCAGTCTTTTTTTTTCCCCCCCTGTGTATATAGTGATGAAACTAAGGCTTGAGCTTGCTTTTGAGGTTTTATTTGTTAGTGTGTGTTCATAGCAAAGGTGATTTTTTTTCATCATTGAAGACTTGAGAGGCAGGGGCAGAGGTACAAGTAATGAACAGTTTTTTTAGAGGCGCTTCATCACTATAATATTAATGTAAGTAACAGAGTAGACATTTTACCATCTCATTCCACTTGATTCTCTCCTCCTTTTCCTTGTTGAAATGTCTGTATTCCTTAACTGACACATTCATTTATAACCATTCACGTTGGAAAGTCGGACATTCGTCGCAGTTGGAATATTACATCCCCAAGTCACTTGTAGCTTCACATGGGGAGGGAAAAAAAAGTCTTTTATGAAAAGATTTGTAATACAATAGAGATTAATAGAATGTGAAGAGGAAAATGCTTTCAGTTTCTCATGTGAAGTGAAAGCAGGGCAGCCTGGAAATCTTGTATTCTTACTATTTGTATTTTCTTAGATCTCTAACATCCACAGTACATGGCTGGGTCGCATGAGCTCTTTGTGCTTTGTTGACAGTTGGCAGACAAAGCAGAATTATTCCTGAAGCAAGGTACTGAGTACTTAGTTGCGACCTATTATAGCCTACGAATGTAGCTTGCTTTTGAGTTGGATGAATAGGGAGAGTACTTTGTAGAATAAGCTTGAATATACTAAGAGAGATTTTAGCTGCCCGTACAGAAAGGTACATGTCCTCCATTAAGCTCCCCCCCCCCACCCATGTAATTTTCCTTATAAAATCATTTTAAGTATATTTTCCCCGGTTGCTTGCATGGAGACAATTTTAACTGTTCTAGTATTGTCCTACAGTGGTAAAATAAAATTGCTGGTAATTGTTGGCTTTCTCTGCTCACAGTATAGCAGGAGAAGATGGCTTGCATGGGGCTCTTTAATGTACCTCAGGGACATCTTCTGATTCTCAACCTCTGATTGCAAATTAAAATAACAAGGCTGTGGTATTGGATTTGATGTGAGGCAAAGCAGAGCAACTTGCTAATTTATCATGTAATATACAGTTGCTGAAGTTGGGAATTTGTCCACTTGTGGTGCTATTCTGTGTGTTTAAATGAGGACCACTGTTTGCATCTAACCTATCATAACGGTTTGGGAGTGCTCCATTATCCTTTCAGCAAACTGATGGCAGAGTCTGGGCCTCACACAAATGATAAGATCAATAAGTTTCAAATAACTTGGATGAAATGACATGTGACTGTTCATTTAAAGAGATATCTTACTTTAAAAATCAATTTTGGCAATATTTAAAATTCTTACATTGACTGACGAGGCACTTTCGACTTCTGCTTTGTTTGATAATTTGGTTAAAAATATTTTTGTATTAACTTCAGTGAATAGTTAGTTTATATATGTCTTTTTCCTGATTTGCTCTTTCGTCTCCTACCATGGCACCTCTCTGAGACTTAATAATCGCTCTTTGACAGGCTGGCATGCTGCAGTGTAGAAGATTTCACTTTAAAAGCAAAATTAGGTTCCTGTTAAAACTTCCCCTAGAGATCTTAGGAAAATTTTCTCCCAGTTTTGGGTGCAAATGTGGGTCAGAAAGCAATTTGTTTTTTGATATTTCTGGAAATCCCAAATCACAACATGTCATTCTTCAAAAGCAGCTGTGGGCCCATACTGTGCACTGTCTATAAGACCCATTTTGTACTGGGGATAATTCTGTGACAGAAAAATGTGACTGCAAGGGAACCCCAGAACATTTATAAATGGTTTTGGGTGAAAAGAAGATCTGGTTCTCAGAGTGCGGACAGTTTGGGTCGGGGAGCAGTTAATGGCTATTATGGAAAACTAGTAATGATGTGATGAACTCTGTAAGAGCACGTATCCTGGCACACATCGCCCTGTGCTGCTGTTGTTGCCCTCTTGGAAAGCCATTACAGTTTCAACTAAATCATACGTCAGTGCATTACTGGGGAGTATTGTGTCTTGAAAATCTCTGAGTCCTGAAATAAAGCAAGGACCCATTCCTCTTCCCTCACCATCCATTCTGCCGTCTACAACTTCAAATCTAGTACAGTTTTGCCAGGAAAGACATGGAAAGTTAACTTGTGTTGACTACACAGTTCTCTTTTTTTGCGGTCACACTGAGAAGCACCTCCACCTAATCTGACCAGTTATCCATCATTGTAGCTCTCCATTTTTGGTAACACCAGGTGGAAACTGACCAGGCTCTTCCCTGCTTGGAATAGTGCGTCTCCACCAGTACATCACCCCCTGTAGCCCAGCACTGATGTTCTCCAGTACTGGAGGCGTGTGTAGGGTAATAACGATAGCTTACATTTAATGAACATTGCTCTGGGCTCTGAACAACTCTAATAGAAGAAGTATCATTACCTCCTGTTTTGTAGATGAGGAAACTGAGGCTCAGAGGAAAGTTCAGTGACTAATGTAGAATTACCCCATAATAACTGGGTGGGCAGAAGCTGCGTTCAGAGGCGCCTAGGTGGCTCAGTTGGTTAAGCTTCCGACTCCAGCTCAGGTCATGATCTTGTGGTTCGTGGGTTCGAGCCCCGCATCGGGTTCTGTGCTGACAGCTCAGAGCCTGGAACCCGCTTTGGATTCTGTCTCCCTCTCTCTCTGCCCCTCCCCTACTTGTGCTCTCTCTCTCTAAAATAAACAAACGTTTAAAAATTAAAAAAAAAAAAAAAAAACCTGCGTTCAAGTGCACTTTTTCATAACTTCGTTTCTGCATTCTTCATTGAGTGTGAACCTTTGCACAAAGGGAGGACACTACCAGATCCACAGTGGGTCATCTCCTAGGCCTGAGCTTCCAGTTAGGGAAGTAAAATAAGATTGTTCAGGTAAAGTGCAGAGCATTGTATGCCCAGTGGCACCAGGATAGAGGGAGGAGTCCCTGGACAGTGGGGAAATTTCACAGGAGAAGAATGGAAGTAATGCTCAAGGACTGGCCATTTTACGCAGAGATTCTATAGTGTGAGCCAAGGCAAGGAGTTGGCAGTAGGCAAAATATGGTGGGGGCGGTGAGAAAACAAATCCAGTGGGGTGTAGGGTTTGGGTAAGGGAATGTGAGAAAGGGGGATGGGATGAAGCTGGAAGGAGTTGAAAGCCAGACCAAAGCATAACTTCCCTGTGGAAGGCTTACCACTGGGGGGAAGGGAGTAGAGGGCCCTAGGGAAGCTACGCTCGGCAAGTCTTTACACTGGATGTGGGAGAGAATGGAGTTGGGGAAACCAGGTAGGAGGCTATTATAGTAGGTCGACTTTGAGGTCTGGGCTTTGGTAGAGTTGACAACAATGGGAGTGTAAGGCCACTGGACAGATTTGGTGACTGATTGGAAGCGGGAGAAAGACCCACTGTATGTGTGATTCATGGGTATGATAATGGTGCATTTTTCTTTCTCCTGGGAATTTTAGACCCTTATTCTTTTCTATACATTTGCTCCTTTGTATTATTTAATTGTTTGTTTTCACTCATTTATTCAGAAGATCTTTTGTTTGAGTGCCTTCTCTGTACCACCTATCCAGGTCTGGATCATTTCCATATGTGCATCCTTCTAAAAACACAAATGTACACAAGAGAATAAGTTTGTGCTTAAGGTGCAGCTACCAGGAACGCCTCAGTTACAAGTGGAAATCGATCCCTTTTTAGCATGTGCAGACAGAAACCATTTTAGTTGAGACCTCAGAAATATAATTTAGCAATCAGAACCAATCAGCATTTGACAGAATTTCATACACAATGATTTCAAGGAATTAGTGATGCTGAAACCAAAGTAACAGGTGACAGATCTTTGCGTATTTTGGTAAAGATTTATTTTGCTACTGGACAGGCTGGCTTCATGTCTTTTGAACCCTCTACTTATAAATGTGGTTAAGGTAGGCATCTGAAAACTTAATGACCTTATTCCTGTTGGTTGTGACAGTTTGGCATTTACTTGTGGTATTGCATAGTAAAATGACATGTTGCGTTGGCAGGGCCCCTTAGGGTGGTTTTGGGGGTTTTCACAAAAACCAGCCCTTTTTACAGGTTGCATTTCCAAAGAACTACACTTCACTGCATTTTTTTGCCATTGACTTGCCAATGTAACTTTGGGCTGTGAGTGTTTTCCCAGCACAGGAAATAAAAATAAGCTCAGTTTTGTGTTTGTGAGTGATGCTTCAAAGTGAATTTATTCAGTGCTACTTACTTGTATTTGCTTTGTTTTTTTATCACCCATTAAGGGCATAATTCAGTATGCAGTCTTGCAACTAAGATTGGCTCCATCATGGAATATTTTCAAAGGCTCAGCCTACTTAATTTTAACAACATAGATGTTTCTTTAAAGGTAGATACAGCATAGTCTGTTAATATTTACTGGGGGAACAAAGGGTTAATGAAAATGTACTTGACAAAGCCAAATGGAAGCAAAGCAGGTATTGAATATGATTAAGGTCTCTTTCCCTCACAGAAAAGTTTTGTTTAAAATAAACCATGACCAGAAGCTTAATTATCAAAATAAAACAAGAGGAATCAAGAGTTACAGGCTTCTAATATGTTTTGTAGCCCCAGTTCCCTTCACACAGTTATCAGCATGTGTAATTTCCATGCATAATAGCACTAGTTATTGTTGTCATTTGTAAAGGGAGATTAACAGATAGGAAGTACAAACAAACCCAAATAAGTACTGAATAGAGAGGTGACAAAGAAGAAAAGACCTCTTTAATGTTAATTATAACTGGTGGAAGTCTAGACAAATTATATTATCTGTTTTCTGTATGATTTGAAAGGACATTTAGTTAGTACCTGTGTCAGAAATAGAGTTAGGTGTTTGCTTTAGAAACAGGTGAGGTGACAATTTAGCATCTCTGTGGTTGGCAGCTCACTAGTGAGTCATGAAGTTGCAGTAAATTGATGGAATCAAGTTTCCAAAACATCAAGAGAACTTTGAGCTTTTCGAATGGTATCTTTTAAAAATTAAAAAGTAACTTTAACTTCCGGGTTCTACCCTAATAATTAGTAATTTATTGTCTCAAAACATGATGGTGGTTCCCTGTCCACTTGGTTTTCTCAAATTGTGTTTATAAACTGTGGTTGGCATTATTAGCTGGTAACTATTCCAAAGTGTGTGAAGCCTCAGACAACGACTATAATGGAGCAAAGCCAAATGAAAGATAAAGGGCTAGTCCAGTCCTGCATTTTTCATACATGGTTTGCTTGAATTCTACTGTTTCCTTTATTAATGTGCCTAAATGGGTACTTCGGGAAACAGCCAGTCTCACCGTTATTATTTATAGGCTGCATTTAAAATTCAGTACCTGCTGCTGTCGGCATACTCTCTCCCTGTGTCCCTCATGACCATGACACGCTAAACAAACCAACGTGTCTAGTTTCCTTCATTCTGACGGGCCGTCGCTTGTGAACTGTGCTCTTCACAGTGTTTTTGAAGGAAACATAAATATGTCATTAAATGCACCTGTCTATTGTAAAGGCATCTGAGTTTCAGAAATATTAAAATGTGTCCTCACATCCAGAAAATAGAGCTACAAGCCCTAAGAATTGGAACAAATAGTTGCCAGTGACTCAGAACTATGGTGGTAGTAGTTTTTCTCAGGTAGGTAGGATCCACACTACTCCATCCCTTTTCCATGTTGTTGGGCATTCATGGTTGGTACCGTACAACTTGGTTCTTAAAGCCAAACCGTACTGAGTTGTTTTTCATGTGGGTGTGAACCTCGTGTTCCTATTTAGGTTGTCATTTCCTAAAACTCTGTACCTGGTGCTTCTTTGGCTACCCCCTATAATATTTAATGTAATTCTGGACACATATTAAAGGTTTTATAAGGACTCCTTGAGATCCTCTGTCTGAAAAATTTAAATATTAAAATAGTTCGGTGTATTGATTGAAGATAGGAATGAAGTTCCCTGTGAATGTATCGACTAGATGAATTTTATAATCTTCAAAGGTAGTATATTTTCTTTTAGTCGAAATATTCCACAATATAGTTTATTTGGATGTAAAAGCCATAACTGGAACTGAACTGATTTTTGGTGCTCTCTTTTGAGTCTGGTTGTAGTTTCTTCGACGAAGAACCTATTCTGAGGGATGAGGTCACACAGCACAACAATGAGTGAGGACATCCCACAGATTTGGATTAAAGCCACGTGGCAGTGTTAATAAGTGGCAGATGAAGGTTCCCGATTTAACTAAGTGACATTTGTGTATATAGTGCTCTTATCTAGGGGGTAAAGACCATCGCTCATTCCAGACAAGGGGAACGGGGTTAAATGGAGTCATTGATTGTTTCCTTCATCACATTGCACTCTCTGCCTAAGTGACCTTTCCTGCTTCCTCCACCTACCAAATTTCTGCTCACTCTTCCAGACCAGCTCCAAAGTTGTTCCTTTCCAAGTACTCCAAGGTGCAAGGACAGTCGGGTCCCAATTTCCTCTCACCTGGGTGGGAGCACGAAGCGACAAGGGAACAGCCCTGTTCACCTTTGCACCACAGCCCTTCAGCCTGCTTTGCTTAGCCTTCTTATGCCGAACACGCAGAGCGCTAAGCCCACAGACCCTGGGGCCTCCCTGAGAACACCTGAGCTTTGCTCCTCCCCTTGTGCGGTTCCGTCTCCCTTGTTCAGCAGATATGTTTTATAGCAAGCATGATACTAATTTAAGACAACAGGCGTGTTGTCACACCTCTAGGAGAAAATTCAAACAAGGGCAGCAGGAGAAGGTAATTGAAGAAGGAAAGTGAGAAGAGAGTCTAAAGGCCAGAGCAGTGGGCAATGACTCGGACCCCTGAGAAAGAGTGGTCAGTCGAGATTGTCCTTGAAAACATTGCAGCCGGTTTTATGCCTCAGAAAATGTGTATAGAAGAATCTGCTTTCATTTTAATTAATTACTTACTTTAAGTGTGTCTTTGATGCGGGGCACAGCTCTCAGCACGCTAAATGTATTCCATCATGACAACCTGTAAAGTGGGTACTGTTGTTGGGCCCATTTTACAGAGAAGGAAGCTGAGCACAGCATTTTAGCCACTAATCAGTGAGCTGTTGGGAAAGTCATTCATTTCTACATGGTATACTCTTTCCTTTAGTAACAGTCTTTACTAATGCCCGAAAATCCATCAGTTTACATTCTGTGTGTAATCTTAATAAGCGTTTACTGTGAGGTTTTGCTGTGAGCGTGCGTCGGGGATAGATATTAAGAAAAAAGGAAGACTATCTCTTGGAATTGTTTTTTTTTAACTTGACAAATTTCCTGAGTGTGTTAAGGTTGAGACATAGGTCTAAGTGACATGTCAGGGAAAAAAGGTAAGGAACTATTTCATAATCTCTTAAGGAAGGTTGGGATGAAAGGAACCTATGTTGATAACGAAGGAGGTTTTTACTTGCCTTTGTTTGATGGTGGTGATAAGACTCCAGTGTTTTCTCTTCCGCTCTGCAGGGCTGGTTGATGTGCGAGGAGCCGGCGTGTCGAAATCGAACTCGGCGCCTTCCCCTTCACTTCTCCCGAAACGGGCCTCTTTGCCAAGTCTGCATGAAAGCTACGCTTCAACCAGAGGTAACAGTCACGTGATGCTAAAGAGCTGTGTAGGGCGGTGAGGGTCTGCGGTCGCCTGCTCTGGGAGGGCACATTTGTGCTCTTTGCCCTCTGGAGCCACCCTACTACCACACCCATGTGTTTTTACAAATTCTGACTTCAGAGAGATAAATGCTTGATTTTTTTTTTTCACCTCATGAACAATACTGTATTTCTGTCTAAAAGAGAAACTAACGAATTCTCATAGGAATTGCTCTGATTTCCCTGGTGGCCACTTTACAGTGACACAGAAGAGACTGCTTTGGCAGAAACCATCATTCTCTAGATTAGGGCAGAACTCCTTTTGTGAGGGCCAGAAAACCTCCCAAACCTGCACCCTAAAGGGTTCATTGCATTTGTGTGGGTTCCGTTGTTTCTAAGGGACTGCGTAGGTGAGCAGCTCTCTACCTCAGTGGGTACACCTGACGGAGGAGTTCAGCTTGCGTTAGTGACTCCCAAGTAAAGGGCGCATAGTCTGGAAACACTGTACTTGTAATTAAGATGCTTTCCTTCTGTTGCCCCCTTGGAGCATCTTCAACCCAAGTGGCATTTCACTAACTGTAGGGAGAGGGATATTTGAAGGTGTTCATTGCAGAGAAGGTTTGGTGATCAGGTACATCTAGCAAACTCTGGCCTGACCAGAGTTAAACAAGCTTATTGCACATTGAGAACCTGTAAAATGATAATGTGCAGTCAGTCTCACCAATACAGGGCTGTAATGTGCCTCACTTTCCATATTTGTCTGGCCTGGCGATCTGTAAAGATTTTGGTGAGAAGAAAGTGGGAATGGAGAACCTGTTACTTATTCTACTTTTTTTTTTTTTTTTAAACACCAAGGCAGAGTTCTATAATCAAGTCTTGACTTCAGATCTTTTCATTGAAAAGAGTTGGTATGGGCTGGTTTTAGGAAAATATTTTAAAGTTCTCAAGGCTTTTAATTTTAAGGTAACAGATCATTTCACAAAATTTGGTGAGAAGTCAGGAGCTACAAATGGCTACTACCGGTATTGTCTGTTCCCTTGTTCTTTTGCATTGCTGTGTATTTTGTTTTGTTTTTTTTAACATGGTTTCACTCATGTTGAAAATAGGCTTTTGTATCACGTTTATCTTTTGTCAGGCCTCTGTGTTGTTACATCATTTTCAGTATCAAATCCAAATTAACCATTTCTTCTTGTTGGGCATTTTAGACTACCTTTGCTCTCTTTATTAGAAAATTGTGATGACTCTTCCTGCCTACATTATTTGTTATTTGAAATATTTTTGGAGGGTAAATTCTTAACCGACAGTGTATATCAAGGTGCCTAAATACAATATGGTCATGATTCATTTTGCCACACTGCTTTCTTAATGGGTTATCTCACCTTAAACGGTAGCCAGTATTTGATGAATGTGTGGGTTTCACCACTCCTTTTGTAGCATTTGATGTTATCATTATTTTTAACTAATTTGGTAAGTATAAAATGTTCCTTGCCTTATTTTGTATATCTTTGATAGTTAGCAAAGTACAATATAATTTGTTTAACAAAAATATGGGACACGTAGTGAGAATTAGCTCTTGTACTGAGTCGGTCCTGTCCCAACCAGCCCTTAGATTAGCAGGTACAGGAAGAGAACAAAAGTATACATGTAGCGTGACTCATCACTCCACTCGTAGACTGTAGGGGAATCGCCTTGCTTCATGAACCATTGCTGCCTTTGAGACCTTTTAAGCAGCTAGCTCATCAAGTCAAGCTCAATGAAAGCTGAATTGCTTCTTAGAAAGTCAGCTGGTTTTATAATTCCATTCTTGGTGAGAGAAAATAAAAGGAGATGGATGGCTAGCAGATTGATAACCTTCCAGTAAACACTGATGATGTTATTGATAGGTTATCATTTCTCATGTAGTATCTTTTTTTTTTTTTTAAATGAATGAGCCAACACTGGCATTTTGGAGTACTTTTTTTTCCCTTCATATCCTTGACCTCATAATGGTGACATTTTAGGCAGGCATTTACCCAGGTTATCAGTTACTTTTGCCAGGGAGGACCTCTAATAGCATAGGGTCATATTGCACGGGCCATATTCCTGCTCGGAATGTGACCGTTTAGGATACCTGGAGGTTCAGCACATCCTGGTTGGTGATACACTCTGTAACTGTTCCTTACAGGGACCTTGACAGTGGGCCTGGGCCAAAGCACACTCTTAGGCATTCCATTTGGAATTGCTAGGGATGAGTTGAGCATTTCTTTTCTTTCTTTTTTTTTTTTTTAATTTTTAAAAAATGTTTATTTCTGAGAGAGAGAAAGAGAGAGAGATAGCATGAGCAGGGGAGGGTCAGAGAGAGAGAGGGAGACACAGAATCTGAAACAGGCTCCAGGCTCTGAGCTAGCTATTAGCACAGAGCCCGACACAGGGCCTGAACCCACAACCATGAGATGATGACCTGAGCCAAAGTCAGACGCTTAACCGACTGAGCCACCCTGGTGCCCTGAGTTGAGCATTTCTTAATTCTGTTGATGAGGTTCCTGGGCTTTCCTAGTAAAAGGAAAAAGCTGTATTTTTTAGTAAACGGAAAAAGCTGTATTTTTCCAGAGACCGTTGCATAGAAACTCCAAAATCAGTGGTAGAATGGATAGGATCATTGTACTTACTCCGTGGTTTTCTAAAGTGTCTATTTTGCAGGATTATGCTTATTTGAGCCTTTAGTTCTAGGGTGCTTATCTGAATCATACATTACTTTCATTTAATAATTATTAATTGAGGATCGCTTGAATGGCTCAGTTCTTTAAGCGTCCAGCTCTTGATTTCAGCTTAGGCCATGATCTCATGGTTTGTGAGTTCGAGCCCTACATCAGGCTCTTTGCTAACAGCATGGAGCCTGCTTGGTATCCTGTCTCCCTCTCTCTTTCTCTCTCTGTCTGCCCCTCCCCTGCTCACTTGTGCTCTTGCCTGCTCTGTCTCTCTCTTTCCCTCAAAAATAAACACTTAAAAAAATCATTTATTGAACACCTATTATATCCTAGGCACTTTGCTTGAGGCTAGGGACAGAACAATGAACAGGACGTTTCCTTATTTATAAGGCTAGTTTCACATTATGTAGATGATATAAGATTGATAGCTGGGCAAAAATAGGTATTTGTAAGTATCTGGACAAAAGCACCAGACTTTCGCAATGCTAGACTAGTGAGGGCTTTAAAAATGTTGTTCAAGTTTGATGGAAAAGCACTTGCCTCTTACTGTGCCAGTCTCCTCTCTACATAATAAATCTACCCTCATTTGGTCCTGGGTTGCATTTGTCTTGAGTACTTTACAGGACTGACTTGGTATGAAAGTTGGCTCTTCTGACTCATATTACCAGAGTCATGAGAAAGAAAGCTGGGACAGTTTGGTTCTCAGGACTTGTTTTATTTATTTGTTTCTTTTAATGTTTATTTGCTTTTGAGAGAGAGAGAGAAAGAGTGTGAGTTGGGGAGGGGCAGAGAGCAAGAGAGACACAGAATCGGAAGCAGACTCCAAGCTCCTCGCTGTCAGCACAGAGCCCAATGCGGGGCTTGAATCATGAAACCTGAGATCATGACCTGAGGCCAAGTCAATAGCTCAACCGACTGAGCCATCCAGGTGCAAGTGTTCCTAGGATTTTAGATGTATCTCTCATCTCAGGTAACTTGAGGAAGAAAATTGACTTTTTTTTTTTTCATGTTCATGGGAATTTAACAGCATCCAGTTGTTAATTATTAAAAATATATTCTCGGAGCACCTGGGTGGCTCAGTCGGTTGAGTGTCCAACTTTGGCTCAGGCCATGATCTCAGAGATAATGAGTTTGAGCCCCACTTTGGGCTCACTGCTGTTAGCCTGTCAGCACAGAGCCTGCTTCAGATCCTCTTTCCTCTTCTCTCTGCCCCTCCCCGTCTTGTGCTCTCCCAAAAATAAATAAATATTTAAAAAAATTTTAAAACATATTCTCTGTTACATAGGAAGTGCACATAAATACAGAATGAAAACTTCGATATATGCCTAAGTTCCAAAGTCAAAAGAACCCTCTTTGACATTGGAGGTAGAGACAAGACTTTGCCAAGTTCGAGAGTGAACATTTTAATATCTCTTTAAGGATATGGTTTTGACTTCTTAAGGTGGCCAGATCTGTTTGGCTGTGAGATGAACCCACAGGGGATTCTGTATCCTGTAATTCACCAAAACCAAAGGGCTTGTTTTGTTTGGTTTGAAGTGTAGAGCCAAGATTTCAAGCTAAATTAAACTTTTTCTCACATTTCTGTTCCTGATGTGGAGGTGAGAGAGCATCTAAATGTGACTCTCTGGGCTGTGATAGAAATGACTGGGGCAGGGGCACCTCTCATGGGGTAAGGCACTGTGGTGGATCTCTTTATTCAGTTGTTTATCAACTAAATTTCTTGAAGGCCACTTATGAGGAAAGCAGTAGAATAACTTCAGGTTCTACTTCAAGATACCTTTAGTGTTTCTCATGTTATCCTCAGTTGTAAAATTGTGAAAATTTTTTATAATGGAAAGTGTATGCTATACAGGGCTTTGGCCTTCAAAGGAGAAGAAGGGTAATATTGAACTTGTAGCCATTGTGTGTTACAATTTCAGAATGGCTGCGGCGGAACAAATTGTTGATTTGATAAGTAGATGAGGGACAGTGAGGATTTTGCCCCCCTACCTGAGACAGTGTCTTATTTCTGCATAAGTAGAAAGCATGAAAACAACTCTGGTCTCTTCGGGCAGTAATTATGAGTTGTGCAAGAAGAGAACCTTACAGCTCTGATAGAAAGTCTTAAACATCTGGATCTAGTCATTATTCATCCTCTAGGAGAATATGGGATTTTTACCAAGAAGGGTCTTTTGGTCTTGTCCATTGTGATTTTTTTTTTTTTTGAAAGACAGAAATACCTTTATTTGACAGTCAGCAATTAGTTCTCATCCACATTAACGGTCTGTAGATTTTTGAAAGTGGTGACAGGTACGTAGGTAACCAACGTATAGAGTTTGTTTGGTGAATCTTCATCCTTGTTACGTTTTCTGGACAACCGCACACGGATACGGTATGGAACATTCCTTATTCCTTTGGCCCAGACAGCTTTGTTGAGCCTGGTGTCAATGCGCACATCTGGGGCTCCCATCTCCTTCATAGCAAACTTCCGGATCTCTTTGAGTGCCCAAGGGGCACGCTTCTTGAACCCCACTCCATGGATGTGCTTGTGAATGTTGATGGTGTATTCTCTGGTCACTACCTCGTTGATGGCAGAACGGCCCTTCTTCTCGCCACCCTTCTTTACGGGAGCCATTCTGCCGGGCCCGGGTTGGAAAGGAAGAGCGCGAGGTATTGTGGGAGAGGGAAAGCGGCGTCTCGTGTACAGTTTTGTCCATTGTGATTTTGATCTGCATATTTGTTGATGCAGAGTTCACTCAATTCTACGTACTGCTTCTCTTACCATGAAGCAGATACTAGCTTGTTTTTTTTTTTTTTTAATTTTATGTCTTTATTTTGAGAGACGGAGAGTGAGCAGGGGAGGGGCAGAGAGGGAAACGCAGAATCTGAAGTAGGCTCCAGGCTCTGAGCTGTCAGCACAGAGCCCGACTCTGGGCTCGAACCCACGGACTGTGAGATCATGACCTGAGCCCAAGTCAGACGCTTAACTGACTGAGCCACCCAGGCACTCCGCTAGCCTTCTTTTTCAGTATATTTTTTTCATCAAGGTGAAGTACACATAACAAAATAAACCATTTTAAAGTGATTCATGTAATGGCATTTAGTACATTCACAAATATTGTAGGACCACCACTTCTGTCTAGTTCCAAGACGTTTTCATCACCCTAAATAGAAAACCCTTTACCCTTTAAGCAGTTTACCCCATTCCTTCCCTTCTTCCAGTCCCTGGGAACCACTAATCTGCTTTACATTTCTGTGGATTTATTTGGAGTCATAGAATATGTGACCTTTTGTGTCTAGCTTCTTTCACCTAGAATGTTTCTGAGGTTCATCAGTGTTGTAACCTGTGTCAGTACTTCATTCTTCTTTATGGCCAAATAATGGTCTTTTGAATAGATATACCACAGTGTGTTTATTCATCCATCCATGGACATTTGGATTGCTTTTTTCAATAGACTTTAAAGTTTATTTTTTACGTTTGACCTAAATTTGTGTTCTATGGTTCTCTTGGTCCTAGTTCAGCTGAGTGATACTGCATAAGGCTAGGCTGGTCCCTTCCTTCTCTTCCTGTGTTTAATAGGCATTTGCCCAGCACCGGCTCTGCCTGCTTTGAGAGCTTTGTAGATATTTGAAGGTAGCTATCTTCCTGTGCCTTCTCTTCCTCGGCCCAATTTTCCTAGGTCTTCAACCATTTCTCTAGTGCTCTGCTATCACAATAATCATCCTGGTCTAGAGTTTGTATCCCAGTCAAGTGAGGATCCCAAACCAGCACATAGCCCTTCAAGTGCTCTCACTAGCACTACTACAGATCAGAATAAACCTGCTGCTGCTGACTTTCCTAGGTAGTAAATTTCTCTGAAGTCTATTTAGGGTTGCCTTGACTCTCTTGGCATCCATATTCACAGTGTCAATTCCTTTTGAACATTCTCTGTACTAAACACGTATTTTTTTTTTTTTACATGCAATTGCCAAGCCATGCCTTACCAGATTTTCCAAGTGGTTTATTTAAACCTATGTGTACAACTCCATTAGTAGCATATTAGTTTCCTAGGGCTACTGTAGTAAAGTACCTCAAGGTAGGTGGCTTAAAACAAGAGAAATTTATTGTTTAACAGCTCTGGAAGCTAGCTAGAAGTCGGAAATCCAAGTGTCAGCAGGGCTTTTTCCCCCTCAGATCGGTAGGGATGAATCATTCCTTGCCTCCTCTAGCATCTAGTAATCCTTGGTATTTGTTGGTCCGGGCCACTAGGCGCATCACTGCAGTGTCTGCATCCAGAGTCACATGGCCATCTTTCCCCTGTGTAGTCCTCTTTGCTTCTTCCTATAACAACACCAATCATATTGGTTTAGGGCCTATGCTAATCCAGTATGACATCACCTTAATTTGATGTTCTGTGCCAAGACCCTATTTTCAAATAAGGCCACTTTCACAGATAGTGGGGTTTAGGACTTCAACATAACTTTTTAGGGACACAGTTCAATCCATAACAACTAGTAGTTATACTGTGCTTAGGGAAACGGAAACCAAAAGTAACAGTAGCTTAAGAAGAATAAACGTTTAATTCACTACGAATCTTAAATTTTTTTTATCACAGACAGAGATCCAGGTGTGGGCAATCCAGGATTGCGATGGTGGCTTCCTGGTGCCGTCACGTGCACAGGTGCCTCCTGCCCTTCTGTGTCATCAGCAGTGCCAGGCTTTTATTCTAAAGGTCACAGTGTGGTGTGAGGGGGCCACTCATGTTCCTTCAAGCCATCACATGCTACAAGACTGAGGAAAGGTCGAAGAGTCAAAAAGATACACCTCCCACCCAAGTCAGTTCTTTGAGTGACCTTTCTGGTAGTACCACCCAATACCTGTGCTTACATTTTGGGGACTGGAAATTAGTCACATGGAGATAATAGCTTATTTGTTACTGAAGAAAAAGAGTAGACTGGACACTGGGGGGCAACCAGCATTCGCTCTGACCAGCACCTTCCAGTAAACCCTGGGGAATGTTGCCTTGCTGTGCCCAGCCCATCACTGCCCCCACTGCGGGCATTTTGGATCCTGATTCTGCCATGCACCAACCTCTTGGCCTCTACACCTCTGATCCTCTGATTAGCCTTCCCTCTTTTATCTTCTCCAAAATACCAACTGGAGTGTGGACATGCCCGTACACACATACCGGTGGAGAGATACCTTCATCCAGGTGGACACTGTTGGATTTTACTCAGCACCCTTTGTGCAAGACTCTTCCACCAGATGCTGATTTTCCTGGCTTCTGGCTTACCTCTCTCCACAGGGGATTTCACCCAAGGAGAAAACCACACAACATTGCTGATCAGATGCTGATGGTCCTTGGAATGAGAAATCGTGCTATCTTTCTCCTTTGACAAGCTCGATTGAAAGCAGTATATTTAAGCTTTTACTCATTCTCTACCAGAAGCCATGTGCTTAAGGAGAGGGGTCATACAGTTTTTTTTTTTTTAATAGGGCTCTGGTAGTTGGCCAGGAGAAAGTGTATAAAACGCTACGTAATGATCCTGGCCAAAGAGTCTTGAGTAAGTGTGGGAACCATAAGACAGCCCCATGATAATAAATCATGAAATGTGATATGACTTGCTGATAAATATTAACTAATTAGAACTACAAACATTATTATTAAACCATGGACCTAAAAGAAATAAGAGGTGACCTAGTAGTGAAAATTATGTGCAGAGTTTCTAAT
>JAESUZ010002233.1:62500-148203 GCA_017311185.1 Proteles cristata cristata
AGGTCAGGAGGGGAGGCGGCATGCCTCGCAGATGTGTAGAGGGAACATATGCTGAGCATGAGGAACCGTGACCCCATGAGGACCTGAGGTACGAGGGTGCTTGGCACACTGAATGAACAGCAAGGAGGCCAGTGTGACCAGAGTTGCATGAACGGGGTAGGGGTGGGGGGAGTAGGAAGAGGTTAGGAGAGAGAGATAGAAGGGGTGGCATAGACCATTGTAAAGACTTTGACTTTTATTCTAGGGCAGACAGGGAGCCGCTGGGGGATTCTGAGCAAAGGAGTGCCATGGTCTGACTCTAAGTGGGCCACTTGGATGGCTATGATCCAGGCAAAGGATGATGGGAGCTTGACCAAAAGGAAAGTAGGGGAATCTGTGAGAGGTGGTTGAATTCTGCCAGCATGTTCAAGTCCAAGCTGATAGGATTTGTTACTCGGGTCTTTTCCCCCTGTGTTACTATATAGAATGAGTGGCAGAAACATTCCTTCCTGCATTGTACCAATTCTAAACAGAATTCTAATATGTTTAATTACCTAAAAATAAGTAATTTTCAAGGTAAAAAAATTGCATTGACTCCTTACCCATATAACAAGTTCTTCCTAAACACAGACTTCATGGTTGACTATTGGCCATACAAAAGATTTTTGGACCCCACCTGGCATGGTGCTGTCTTTGTTCTTACTACACTTCTGGTGGGGGGGAAATGACTTGTGTTCAACTTTAAGCCCACATTCTGGCTGATGAGGCAAAATTCCTGGACTGCAGACCACACGCACGCATGTGCACATACATACACGCACACACGCACAGAAGCAGAGATCCTTGAAAGTCAGGAGAATCACAGCTGGAATGAGCCATTGTCTCGGGTGGGTGTGTGTTCATCCATATGCAGGTGTGTTGAAGGGATGGCAGGAAGTAATTAACAACTGCTATACTAATTTTTAGTATAAACATGTACATAAGTGGTTAGAGAAGGGAAAGATGAGAGATGATTGCATAGCAAAGGTGAGATGTAAGCTAGGACTAGAAAGATCAGTTAGGATATAAGTAGAGATGAGGCGGAACACATTATTTTGGGTTTCTTCTTTGTGTCTCTGCTTAGAAGCTGGAAAATTTGGTGCCTTTTCCTAGCCAGTCCATTTCTGACCTTAGGAAGACCAGTTTTAGGAAGCTCTGTTGCTTCTACTTTGAACCAATAAGTTGAAGTCAAATCTTTGAGCAAACTAATCTACAGTTTGATTGGCTGCTAAACCCCATTTTAGTGGAGTCAGGCTGTGCTCTTCTGTTTGAATGGTTACAGGTCACAGGAAGTCTTGTTGGGAGAATCTTGGAATTAAGAAGGAATTAGGAGCGTGCTCTGTATCCTCTTCGTTGTTTTTATCCTTATTACCTTGTCCTTCCATCAGCCTTCCCTCTCCTCTCCACTTTACATTCTATTCTCCTATAACACAATATATGCTTCCAAAAAATCAACAAAGCCATATAAAATGAAACAATAACAACTAAATGCTTTATGGGAAAAGCACAGAAGTTAGGGCACAACACACAGTAACTTCATCAGTGACGTAAACAGCAGTATAGGAACCTAAAGAAAACAGTGGCATAATTTTACACATTTTGAACAGCTAAGAAACACATAAGTACTACAATAAATACAGCACTTTACCTTGAAAAGGGCCTGAAGTTGGCTGGCGGAAGTGGACATCAGAGGGTTGCAGCTTGGCAATCGTGGTGAAGCAATAGAAGGAAGGTTATCTGAGATTGGAAGGAAAGTTGTAAGAAACACCAGATGAGAGTGAGTGTAGCTCCTAACACACTAGGTGAAGTGAAGTAGCTGGTCAGTGAGAGAGGGAGGGAGAGTGTGTGTGGAGGGGCTGGTTTATATATTCCTGTATGGCTTGGTTCAACTGGGTGTAGTTTTCTGCATTCACGTAGTCTTCCTCGTAGACAAGATCTGCAGGCGCAGACGTAAAATTTGCCTTGCCATGTGTTTAAATTATTTTCTGATAGATTAGTGGCATTGGAATAAATTTTAATTTTCAAAATAAGCCTTGAAGGGAAGCTACTGTAGCTTATTTTATCTTGATAAACTCACACCTTACTTTCCCCCACTTTATTGTCTCATCCTCATAATGTCTAAAGATATTCTTATTTGTACAAAGGCTGATCAGTATACCTGTCAACCAGATAATGAAACTTACCAAATACTGAATACCCATCTTATCTTCAGGAAGCTTGTCTGGGGTATGGGAAGTAAAAAGGGTTTTTAAAGCTTTTTTTTTTAATGTTTTATTTATTTCTGAGAGAGAGGGAGACACAGAATCCGAAACAGGCTCCAGGCTCTGAGCTAGCTGTCAGCACAGAGCCCGATGCGGGGCTTGAACCCACAAAGCATGAGATCATGACCTGAGCCAAAGTCGGACGCTTAGCCAACTGAGCCACCCAGGCACCGCTCAAAAGGGTTTTGAAGTCATGGGTTCTGTCCTTTTACAGCTTCAATATGAGTAACCAAGCACAGACATTGGAGGCAAAATGCAAGTTCTTTAAAAAAATAACAGTATATTATAGAACTAATGCATCAACGCTGAAGAGATAAGGTAAAATAGAATTAGTAAGGTAAGATATCTTAGATTTAAATTTTGCTCTAGATCTTTAAGTTGTGAACATGGATTGGGGAAAGAAAGGGAACTCCTAACACCCAGAAAAAATGTGCAAATTTTCCAGGGATTTTCTGTTTCTTTCTCTTCATTTCCTCACGCCCATCCTGTGGATGATATTAGGGCGGCAGCAAGCTGCCCTGGCAATCACTAGGGTCCAAAACTATAAGGAAGGGAAAAGACTGCGCGTGTTCTCTCATGCTCGCTCGCTCGCTCTCTGTCTTTCATAAGTTATTAAGTAAAGACCCAGCTTCCTGGCTGGAAGACTGGAAACGGGAGATAGCTGTAGGGATCTGGAAGGTACCAGGAAGATCACAGACAGAGACAGCCTCAGGGACTGTCACCCCATGAAGCTGTTTATGAGCATATGTGCTCATCCCCCAGCCTGGAAGGAAAGGGTCGGAGCCAAAGAGCTTAACAAAGACATTGAGAACTGAGGTAAAAGACCACCATCTAGGACCCAGAATGACTACTGGATGGTGCACACGTTGGACAGATCCAAAAAGCACTGCAACATTTTTGAAAACTGAAATTACAGCAGAGCCACAGCCCACAGAAAGTAGACTAAAATGCAGTCTAAACCTAATGAAGTCATTTGCCTGCTAAAACAACAACATCATTAGCATTCTCCATATGATTTAAACAAGACTCATAGATTCATAACATACTATTCAAAATGTCCAGGATACATTTCAGACTTACTTGGTAAAAGAAGAACCAGGAAAATCTAAACTTGCATTGCAAAAAAAAAAAAAAAAATCAAAGGATGTTAACACTGAGGTAACACTTAGGGTAGAATCATATGACAAAGACTTTAAAGCAGCTGATACACAAGTGTTCCAGTGAGCAATGGTGAACACTTTTGAAATGAATGGGATAATACAAAGTCTCTGCAAAAAAAAAAAAAGGAGGTGGGGGGAGGTATAAAGAAGAGCCAAATAAATATATTAGTATTTATAAATACAAATAAAGCCAAATAAATACAGTGACCAAAATAAAAACCTGACTGGGTGAGCTCAGTAGCAGAATGAAGGTGACAGTGGAGTCCATGAACTTGAAAGATCAATAGAAATGACCCAGTCTGAAGAAGAGAAAGACGAAGACTCTGGGAGGTTGGAGAGAACAGAGCTCGAGGGACCTGTGAGACAGTCACAGGAAGTCTAGCTTTTATGTCACTTGAGTCCCACAAAAGAGGAGGAGAACCAGACTGAAAAAAATATTTGAAGAAATAATGTGATTGTTGTGACGAGTACTAGGTGTTGTATGTAAGTGATGAATCAATGAATTCTACCCCTGAAACTAATATTATATTATATGATAACTAATTGGTATTTAAATCAAAACTTAAACAAAAAAGGAAGAAAGAATGTGAAAACTTTCCATGTTTGGCAAAAGACATAAAGTTACCAATTTTTAAAAAGCTAAGTGAACCCAAACAGAATCAACCCAAAGAAATCCACTCCCAGACACATTATAGTCAAACTTTTGGAAAAAAAAGATGAATTTAGAAATCTTAAAAGTAGCCAGAGAAAAATGATTTATTCTAAGGGAAAATTACTCAAATGATGATACATTTCTCATCAGAAACCATGGAGACCAGAGGAAGTGCAACAGTGTTTCTGAAGTGCTCAAAGAAAAGATTTAACTCAGGTTTTTATATCTAGCAAAAAATGTCTTTAGTAGTAAAGATAAAACAAAGGCATTTTTAAATGAGAGAAATGTAAGAGAATTCATTGCCAGCAGACCTGCTCTGAAGTAATTGGTAAAGGAACTTACTCAGACAGAAGGGAAATGATGCCAGAAGGAAACTTGGAACATCAAGAGTGATGAAGAACAGAAGAAATGTTAAGTATGATAGACTGTTTTTCTCCTCTTGAGTTTATGAAATATATTTGATGCCATTGTCTGATAAAGTTTTCATTGTACATAGGTGTAATATGTAAGACAGCTGCAGCATAAAAGGAAGAAAGAAAAGGGACCTATGTGGTTTTGTACACTCCACTTAATGTGATAAAAGTTTGATTGTAAGTTAAGTATATAGTCATACTTAACTATGAACTCTACAAAGAGATGTCAAAAACACAATTAATTTAGTAATAAAAAAATGTTCACAGATGCCTGGATGGCTTAGTCGGTTGCACGTCTGGCTCTTGATTTCAGCTCAGGCCGTGATACCAGAGTCATGGGATTGAGCCCTGCATCCGGCTCTACGCTCAGCATGGAGCTTGCTTAAGATTGTCTCTCTCTCTCTTTCCCTTTTTCCTCTTCTGTCCCTTCCCCCACTCATGCTCACTCTTTGTCTCTCTCTCTCTCTCTCTCTCTCTCAAATGGAAAAAAATGTTCAAATTCCCCAAAAGAGGGGAGACAATGGGAAAGAAGAAGGAAAAACAGAGGGAGCAGACAGAAAACAAATAATATAACGTAAACCTGAGTCTAAACATATCAGTAACTACGTTAAATGTGTATTCATCAGTTAAAAGACAAATTATCGCAATGAATTTTTTAAATGATGCAACTATAAAGTGTCCTCAAGAAACTCACTTCAAATAGAGGTAGGTTAAAAGTAGAAAAATGGATGGGGTGCCTGGGTGGCATAGTCGGTTAAGCGTCCGACTTTCACTTAGGTCATGATCTCGCGGTTCGTGGGTTTGAGCCCCGCGTCGGGCTCTGTGCTGACTGCCAGCTCAGAGCCTGGAGCCTATTTCAGAGTCTGTATCTCCCTCTCTCTCTGACCCTCCCCCTGCTCACGCTGTCTCTCTCTCTCTCTCTCTCTCCTAGAAATAAATAAAAAATATTTAAAAAAAAAAAGTAGAAAAATGGTGAAAGATATACCACTCAAACAATAATCAAAAGAAATTTAGAGTGGCTATATTAATAGCAGAAAATTAGACTTCAGAGCAAAGAAATTACTAGGGATAAAGAGGAACTTTACATAATGATAAAAGAGCTAATTTACTAAGAAGGGATAATCCAAAGTGTGTACGCACCTAACATCAGCACTTCAGAATACCTGAAGCAAGAGCTGGCAGAACTGAAAGGAGAGGCAGACAATACAGACAATCCATAATTATACTTGGCAACTCTAACACTCCTTTCTCAGTAATTGGTAGAAATATTGGACAGAAAATCAGCAAGGATATAGAGGAACTGACAACCGACCGGGTCTAATTGATTTTATAGAACGTTGTCCCCAACAATAGCTCAATCCACATTCTTTTCAAGTGTACATGGGGCCTTCAGCAAAATAGACTATATTCTGGATCATAAAAGGAGCCGTAATGAATTTAAAAGATTAAAGCCATACAAAGTAAGTTCTCTACCATAATGGAATTAAACCAGAAGTCAATAAGAGAACGATAACAGGAAAATCTGCAAGTACTTGGAAATTAAACAACAGATTTCTAAATGCATGGGTCAGTGAGGGTCTTAAGTAAAACTAGAAAATATTTTGAACTGAGTGAAAATGAAAGCAAAATATATCAGTGATTGAAACAATATATACTATAATGTGTACTATCCTACAAAATAGGCCAATTACCAATATTTGAATGTGGACACCGTTATTTATTCATCATGGACACACACAAAATCCATAAAATATTCAAATAGCAGGTGTCAAGGGATTGTATATTCACCTAGTTGGTAAAATAAGCTAGTTAATTTGTCAAGTAGGTATTAAATAATCATAATAATTACCATCTGATGACTATTTAAGGGAGAAAGTAGAAAACCGAATAGAATGATGCAGCTAAAGCAGTGCTTAGAGGGAAATTGATAGCATTAGATGTTTATATTAGGGAAAAAGAAAGGTCTCAAATCAGTCTGAGTTGCTGCCTAAAGAAAAGAAAAAAAGAGAAAATGAACCCACAGCAAGCAGAAGGAAGGAAATAGTGAAGATCAGACCACAGATTCTAAAAGAATAACAAGGGCATACTATACATATTTGATAACTTAGAGATAATGAACCAATTCCTCACAAGTCTTAAACTATAGAAATCCATCTAAGATGAAATGGAGGGTGCCTGGGCAGTTTAGTCAGTTGAGCATCCAACTCTTGATATTGGCTCAGGTCATGATCCCAGCATCATGGGATCAAGCTCCATGTCAGGCTCTGCCCTGAGCTTGCAGCTTGCTTAAGATACTTATTTTCTCTTTCTCTCTCTGTGTATGAGTGTGTGTATATGTGTGTGTATGAATAAAATGGATAACCTCAACACTCCTGTATCTGTTAATTGAATTCATGATTAAAAAGAATAAAATTGGAAGACTCATTTGAAGATTTATAGTAACACAGGTACAATAATCAAGGAGGTGTGGTATTGGCAAAAGGATAGGCACCTAGTCCAATGGAAGAGAATAGAATAGATTCACAAAAGTGTTACTGTTTGCTTTTTGACAAAGATACATAGACAGTTTAATAGAGAATATATAGTTCTTTCAACAAGTGATGTTAAGGGACGCCTGGGTGGCTTAGTCGATTAAGCGTCCGACTTTCGCTCGGGTCATGATCTCGCGGTTCGTGGTTCGAGCCCCGCGTCGGCTCTGTGCTGACTGCCAGCTCGGAGCCTGGCCTGCTCTCAGCCCAGACTTCCTCTGACCCTCCCCTGCTCATACTGTCTCTCTCTCTCTCTCTCTCTCCTAGAAATAAATAAAACATTTAAAAACAAAAAAAAACCAAGTGATGTTAAAAAATTAACTTTGACCACATGCAGAAAAAATGAAGTTTGATTTAAATCTGTTACAATATACAAAAATTAACTGAAAATGTATCACAGTTCTAATTGTAAAACTAGAAAGCCTTAAGAAATAGTTGATAAGAGAAAAATCTATGTGACCTAGGATTATGCAGAGTTTTTAGTTATTAGACCAAAAACATCCATGAAATTTTAAAAATTCATCTGGACTATTAAAATAAAAACCTTTGCTTTACAGGAGATACTCTTTTTTTTTTTTTTTAAGTTTATTTATTTACCTTTAGAGAGAGAGAGACAGAGCATGAGTGAAGGACAGAGAATCCCAAACAGGCTCTGTGCTGTCAGTGCAGAGCCTAACATGGGGCTCAATCCCACTAACCACAAGATCATGATCTGAGCCAAAAATCAAGAGTTGGACACTTCACCAAGTGAGCCACCCATGTGCCCCTATAAAAGATATCCTTAAGGAAAAACAATGACAGGCCCCTATGTTGGACAAAATTCACAAATCACGTATCCACAAAAGGCCCTGTATCCAGTATATATAAAGAACTCTCCCAATTCAACAGCAGAAAAAGCAGATGGTGCAATTTAAAAATAAAAATGATTGAACATATTCTTCACTCAAGAGTATATAAGGATGACAGATAAGCGTGGGAAAAGTTGTTCACCAGTACTAGCATCAGGGAAAGGCAAACTGAAACCATGACAGGATACCACCCTATACCTATTTGAGTGGCTGAAATATAAAACACCGTACCAAATGCTGGTGAGGATGTGGAGCAGCAGGAGCCTTCAGCTGTTGCTGGTGAGAATGTTAAATGGTGCCACCAGTGTGGAAAGAGTTTGGCAGTTTCCTATGAAGATAAATACATATTTAAACCATTTGACCTAGCAGTCTTCCTGGATATTTACCTTAGAGAAATGAGAACACATGCTCATTAAAAAGAAACAAAACTGTACACAAATATTTATAAGCAGCAGAATTCATAATAGCCCAAAACTGGAAACAACCCAAATATACCTCAGTGGATCAATGAATAAACTCTGGTACTCTGACACCATGAAGTATTACTCAGCAGTAGAAAGGAATGGACTACTGATACCCCCAACATCTTGATGGATCTTAAAGTCCTTGTGCTGAGTGAAAAAAGCCAGACTCACATGACTACAAACTGCAAAAACCCATTTATAGGGCATTCCTGAAATTATAGGATTGTAATGATTGAGAAAGGATCAGTGTTTGTCATGGATTAGAGAATGGTGTGAATACAAAGGGGCAGCAGGAGGAAGTTTGGGGGCTGATGGAAGTGTCACATATCCTGGTTGTAATGAGTGTTAACGTGTATCAAAAGTCACAGGACTGCATTCCTCTCCCAAATCAATTCTCTGGTGATAGGGTTTTGTTTGTTTGTTTATTCATTTATTTTGACAGCAAGCGGGTGGGGCGAGCGCAGGAGAATAGAATCCCAAGCAGGCTTTTCATTAGCAGCATGGAGCCCAATGTGGGGCTTGATCCCATGAACCATGAGATCATAACCTGAACCAAAATTAGGAATCAGATGCTCAACCAGCTAAGCCACCCAGGCACCAGTTGGTGATAATTTTAAAAGTAAAAATTGAAGCAAATCAAATTTTTGTGGCATGGTGATAAGAAGATAGAACTCTACTGGAAGGACCTTTTAAAAGGATTCCTTTTACACATAAAACAAGTAACATGAATTAAATGTCCAGCATTGAGGTCACCATAAGTTGAGTTCCAAAGCTGCCAAGCTGAAAACCAGCCACACCTAAACAGTTATGTCATTGGGAATCCCCTGCTAAGCTCTTTGTCAAGGAATCTACATCGTGGAGGGAGTATCCAACTGTGACCCATAAATGTTCTCATTGCTGGAGTAAACAAAGCTCTTTCCTAACCCTTAGCCTACAAAATGGGTAGGATACATTTGGGTATCAGAGTGTTAGACCACTCATGCAAATTCTCACCTATTAGTTAAGAATGTAAAGCCTTGAGGGGCGCCTGGCTCACTTGGTTAAGCATCCGACTCATGATACCGACTCAGATCATGATCTTGTAGTTCATGAGTACAAGTCCTGCCATCAGCTCAGAGCCTGCTTGGGATTCTCTCTTCCTCTTTGTCTGCCCCTCCCTAGCTTGGGCTCACTGTTCTCTCTGTATTTCGCTCTCTCTGTCTCTTTCTTTCTAAAAATATTTTTTTTTAAAGAAAGTAAAGCCTTTAAAATGTTACTGTTTTGAATAGGAGACTCTGGATATTGGAGCAGTGTGGTTTTTTGACAATGGTTGAGAGAATTCAGGAAGTTCTGTGGGTTTGTTTTTTTTTTTATGCAATATAGTCATGTGTTTGCCTATACTTCCTGTTCCTTTATTGAGCGAAGAGCAGACATAGTGTCATAGAGAACAAAAAAATTTCAGTCCTGATATGTTTTCTCTTCATCTCACTGTAACCAGCATTCTGGAATCTATTTCAGACATGTACCTTCCTGTTCGTTAAAGGTGATTATTTAAAAACAAACAGACCACACGGGGAAAAAGCACAGTTTCTGAAGTTTTGTAAGTAGTAATTGGAAATGTAAATTAGTTTCAGTCATATTCCTTTTGTTCTCCTGGTTTAAAATTCATGGTTAAGGTTATTTTACATTCACAACAGTTACAGCAATGTGGCTGAGCAAAGTGAAACAGTTTAAGGTGGGGTCGTATTGGCAGGTGAGACCTCCTACAGGCCTGTGCCTCACTGAAGGCCCACGTTGCCCTCAACAGCTTGTGCCCACTTGTGCTAGTTCTAAAGGGGAATAATCTTCCAACAGTGATGTTTTCTTTCCTTTTGTTTTATTTCCTATTACAGTGGTTGTGATTGTATGCCATTTCATATTAGGCTTAGCAAATTTACATCTTCATCTTCAGCTAATAAAGTACTACTTTGCTCTTTGCAGAGCATACAGTTCTAGCTCCTACACTGTAGATATACCTCATGGGATTTTATTAGCATTAAAAAGTGTTTGAGGCTGCATTCTATGGGTGGGACCACAGGCTTTATCCAAAGATATCCCTGGAGTATTTCCACTTTTATATACTTTATTCATGGGGTTGCTCTATTAAAGTTTACCTGTATAAATAGGTTCCATTACTAAGAAACTGTTTGAAAACCGCTCACCTGGACAGATAAAATTCACAGATAATAAGAACTTGAACTTGTCACCAATCATCGCCACTTCCCATTCCTCCTCCTCCCATAATGCTATGCCTTATTTACTCACTATGGGTACAGTGTTTATTAAATACCTACTACATTCCAGTACCATATTACAGGAAAGTGTATTACTTTTTCTCACTTCGGTGGTTGAAAAACTGCTGAGAAGTGAAGTGGTCTGAGGCAGGAAAGAGGAAGAATAAGGATGTGGATTATCTGCATCCGAATAATTGAGCACCATGGTGTGTATATTCAAGGTGGCAGTGACTCAAGTGAGCTAGGTGGGTGGTAACAAATGATTTGAGAGAAACAGACCTGCTGGAGCTCAAATAGACGCACTTCTGTTACAGTCATTGAGAATTACAGAACAATTAGAGCCGAGAGGAATGCAGGAAAAAAACAATACACTTTTTCATGTCAGTGTAACCTGCCAGGGAATCAAATAAGATGGAAGCATTATGTAGGCTTAGGAGCTAGGGAGTGCTTCACTGTAGATCCTTGAACTTTTCTGTTCAGACCTCAGATAGAGAATGATAGAGCAGGAAGGGTAAACACGAAAAACGAACTGTGGAATGGGATCTTAAATCTGTTGAAGCTGGAATGAAGCCTGACTCAGGAAATTGAGGACAACTTTTTCAAAGGGGAGGGAAAGCATTAGTAGGATATATTATCAAAGGGCTTCCCATGTTTTATGACCTAGATGTATAGAGCCTGGGCAGGTTTTTTGTTTCTGTTTTTCTGATTTTTTTTTCAAATAGAATTCTTAAGTCTCAAAGCTTTTTTAAAAAAAGTTAGAGGAAAATGCCATTTCTTTCCTTTTATGTGAAAGCATTTGAGAGAAAACACATTCATAGTTGTGTGTTTTATTCCAGGGAAAGTCCATTAGCCATTTTGTGTTTTCTTTAACACGTCTCTATAGGGGCGCCTGGGTGGCTCAGTTGGCTAAGCGTCTGACTTTGGCTCAGGTCATGATCTCACAGTTCGTGGGTTCGAGTCTCGCGTCGGGCTCTGTGCTGACAGCTAGCTCAGAGCCTGGAGGCTGCTTCTAATGTGTCTCCCTCTCTCTCTGACCCTCCCCTGCTCACACAGCCTCTCTTTCTCTCTCTCTCTCAAAAATAAATAAAACATTTAAAAAATTAAGAAAAATACATTTCTCTGTAGAATGATGTGGTTGCCTTTTGAACGTAGAAGGCATTCTAGGTAAGTTTTCCATAGGAAAGACCAGGTCTTGGATATAAGCAAGTTTCATTTCTAAGTAAACAAGTGTCTAAAACTATAATTTTTATGATGCACTCTGAAAAGAAAGGACCAAGAGCAGCCAGAGCAGCTTTTGGTGGCTCTGTTTTTGCAGTGCTCATATCATTCTGGAAAATTGGAATCATGTAGACAAGGAATTAGTGAATTACGCATGTATATGTGCTAATACTCTCCCTTTGATTATGGTTTTTTCATGGTTTATCAGAGTTAATTGAGATTTGAAAAGTATATGTACAGTGAGGTGTTACTGAATGTTTTATTGTACAGAACATCCTGCAGGAACATCACAACACCTCTACCATGAATCTCTGGCTATGTAATGGGTTTCAGTAACTAAATTATATTTATAGCTACCTGAAATTTCCTATAGAAAGCCTAAACTATTGGATCCACTAAATGACCTCTCAATAAATAAAGTACTTCTTATCATATATTATGATGATGGCTGGTTAGGAAAGGAAATCTGTGGTCTTAACACCTAGTGGCCATGTTAGGTCTAAGATACATGGATCTGTTTCCATGGACTTCGCTGACTAGAATGGGATGATGACCAAAGGTAGTCTGAGCAGTAGAACTGAACACTAACAAAAATTCATTCTTAACTAATGAAATAGGAAGATAGAGAAGGCATAAATGTTAAATCTGCTTTGTCTACTGTACTTCTCTTCTGTCCTACCATCAACTATAAGGAAAATACTACTGATTTAGTGGTAGCATTTCAGGGGAAAAGAAACTTGTTAGCAAGGATAGCAGCTATAAGATAAATCTTTGTTTCCCAAGCATTAGGATTTGATGACAGGTGTCTTAGAAGCAAGGCAAGGACTTCAGTAATAGCTAAGGCGAGTTGAACGGTTATCATGTGCTGAACAGTACACTTTTGCCAAGCATTTTATATGCATTGTCCGTTTAGTCCTCACAGCGCTCTCATGGGTATTTTACAGATGGGAAACTGAGGTTTTGAGAGGTTAAGTGACTCATCCAGGGACTCCATGTACAGTAAATGTCAGAGCCACAGTTTGAGGCAGTCTGTTCAACTCTAGAAGCCACACAGTTAATCACTGTTTCGTACATTACCCTTTATCAAAAGGTAAATCACTGTTTGGTACATTACCTTGTCCCAAAAAGAAAGATTGAGAACCATCAGCAAAGGCCTCTCCAGATCTACCTCTTCACTTTTTATTTTACTTTTTTTTTTTTTTTAACGAGGTGGGGTTTTTTTGTTTTGTTTTGGTTTGCTTTGAGAGAGCTCACGCAAGCAGGGGAGAAGGGCAGAGGAACAGAGAGGAAAAAATCTTAAGCAGTCTCCAGAGTACAGAGCCCGGCACCAGACTGGATCTCATAACCCTGGGATCATGACCAGAGCTAAAATCAAGAGTCAGGCACTCGGCCAACTGAGCCATCCAAGCGCCCTTACCTCTTCACTTTTTAAAGTGAAAACTGACTTCCCCCAGCAAAAAACAAACGACAGCATTTTTTAAATATTTGTCAGCATCAGTGTTTATGTTTATTGTTGTGTATATGAGTCTATGATATGTGAAACTATTAGTCACTTTAAAACAGTTTTCACAGCTATAGTATGTCTTCTTATAGACTGTAAGGTATGTAACCTCATTACAGACTGACATATAAACACACTGGAGGGGCACCTGGGTGGCTCAGTCGGTTAAGTGTCCCACTTAGGCTCTGGTCATGATCTCACAGTTCGTGGGTTCGAGCCCCGCGTCAGGCTCTGTGCCGACAGCCAGCTCGGAGCCTGGAGCCTGTTTCGGATTCTGTGTCTCCCTCCCTGACCCTCCCCTACTCATGCTGTCTCTCTCTCTTTCAGAAATAAATTTAAAAAACATTTAAAAAATTAAAAAAAAAGACACTAGACCAAAACAAAGACTGGAGGAATACATTAAGGGTTTGTTGTAGCCAAATGTAACCAAAAACATTAAAAGTAAACATAACACTATTTACGGTTTCAGACACTGTTGTAAGCATTTCCTCTATTTAAACTCTTAATGTGCATCATAATTCCATGAGGCACTGTTTTCATCCCTGTTTTACAGATGAGGAAAACAGAGGGCTTAGATGCCTTGCCCAAGATCACTTAGCTGCTCAGGATTTGAATCTGGTCCAGTTCCAGAACCTGTGGTCTTAACAACCAAGCTATATTTGCCTTGTTTTACATTTTTACAGTTAGTGGTTTAAAATACCTTGGTTTTACTGCACATCCTTCTTCTAAAACATTGCTGGCCTGCGCATCCTCCCTGTACCGGAAGCTCAGAAGTCCTGAGGTAATGATACAATCCCTGTCCTCAAAGGGATTGTAGGACTTTAAGCAGAACTGACAAATTAACTATGAAGAGATTAAAAGTGAGGAAATATTTGGTTCTATTTCCACTTGCTAATTGTTGGAGAGAGAGTAACTGAGTCAGTCCTTGACTTATTGACAATAATTGTTACAAAGTCTTTTTTTTTTTTTTAATGTTTTCTTTATTTTTTGAGAGAAAGAGACAGTGTGAGCAGGAGAGGGTCAGAGAGAGAGGGAGACACAGAATCTGAAGCAGGCTCCAGGCTCCGAGCCAGCTGTTGGCACAGAGCCTGACACGGGGCTCGAACCCACAAACCGTGAGATCATGACCTGAGCCGAAGTCGGATGCTTAACCGACTGAGCCACCCAGGCGCCCCTAATTGTACCGAAGTCTTAACATCCCCTTTTTTTATTTTAATCACTTGCTTACTTCATCAGTGACTTTTATTTAGGACTACAAGAGTATATTGTTTAGACTTGGCTCTTAAATGAAGCATGCCAGAATTTAAAAAGGAAAAAAAAAAGTCAAATTCTTGGAAGTGCCTATTTGGTTTATTTCAGGAAACTTCCTAAAGGCAAGTGTTTATAGCTAATAGTTACTATACTCATTACCAGTTACTTAGGATTCATTGTTTGCCAGGTACAGTCCTCTGTTTTCCACATCTTATCTCATTAAAGCCTCATTATAGCACCCCAAAGTGGGTTTTCCTCCCAGTTTACAAATGAGAGGAGAGGTTACCTGGCCTCTGAGCACCTCAGTTTTTTCCTTTGTAAAACAGAAAGACAAAGCTTCTTTATGTTCTAATAGAAATTTCTAAGTCCAGATGAAAATGTTGTCAAGTGAACGTACAGAGCTCTGTGTGTAACATAAACTTTGCTTTTAATAACTGACATTTTATATCTTTCCTATCAAAAGCACAGTTTCCAGAAGGTACAACTCAGAGTAAAGGTGAACGAAAATTATAAAATTAAAACAACACAGTTTAATATTGGGTCCCTAGTACAGCAAGGGCTACACAATGAAAAGCATCTTCTTCGGTTTGGTCAGTTTCTCCTTGCAAGCCTTTACCTCGGGCCCCCAGGCCAGTGCCTTGTGCTTTTGCCCCGTGCTACAGCCACTTTGACTCCTGGTGCGCTGTGCCTGAAACGTGATGTCGTGGCAGCCTAACTGTGGGAGCGAGGTGCCAGGTGCCTCTGCGTGGACTGCTGCTCCGATATACTAAGCAAGTATTTCAGGTTGAAAACTAGCCACCAAGGAGCTGATTAACACAGAGAATGACACAGTTGTAAGTGTATGAATGAAAAGTGGCATATTAAAAAGATCAAGGGTCTTGGACACTGAAAACCTGGAATCAAGTCCTGGCTCTGCCCCTTACTTGCTTTCTGACCTAGGGCAAGTCCATAACCTTTTTGAGTCTCAGCGTTCTTATCTGTAAAATGAAGATAATCGGAATAGCTAGTTCATTTATTGAAGATAAAATAGGAGAAAGCATAATGCAAGGGAGATTGATCTGAAAACTAGAAAGTGTCAAGTGGATATTAATACATTATGCTAAACTTCATTAAGCCTGTCGTTCAGTAGAGTGTGATTTAACACACTCATAGCATTCAAGAAATCTGTCAATTTTAAATAGCATGTATATATGGACTTAACATTTTTACCTCAATTAATCCTACATCAGCATTTCATGACAAGATGTGACCGTGTTATCTGGCAATAAACTGTAGCCATCTCAATGCTACCTATGAGCCATCATTCTAGTTTTCATTCCACCCATTTTTCTAAGAGAGTATCAAACTGACCATAAGCATCCCATTCACTGACCTGATCTGGGATTGTGAACAGATGACTCCACCTTGATGAGCTCTGTAAAATAAGGCAAATAATTCTCACTTCCTCCTACCTCACAGAGCTTGTTATAAGGATCAATTACTTTGAAGAGCGTAGCATACTATACAGGTGCAAGGGACATGCTTAAAAAAATGAATGTGATCGTCAGAGGCCTCTCAATATAGCATCGGAACTAAAAAATAATTCTGTTAGAAAATGGAAGGTAAAGATGCCACTAAAAAGTTACAGAGGGTTGCCTTTCAGTTGAGTGCCTGACTTGATCCCGGGGTCGTGGGATCAAGCCCTGCAAGATTCTTTTTTCTTTTTTCTTTTTTTTTTTTTTAAATTTCTGAGAGAGACAGACAGCATGAACAGGAGAGGGTCAGAGAGAGAGGGAGATACAGAATCTGAAACAGGCTCCAGGCTCTGAGCTGGCTGTCAGCACAGAGCCCGACGCAGGGCTCCAACCCATTGAACCATGAGATGATGACCTGAGCTGAAGTCAGATGCTTAACCGACTGAGCCACCCAGGCGCCCCAAGCCCCGCAAGATTCTTAAGATTCTTTCTCTCTCACTCTCTACCCCTTCCCCCTTTGCACACTCTTTCTCTCTCACTCTCTAAAATAAGGAAAAAAATGTTAGAGTAGTTGCCATAAGGAGGGGGTGGATGAATGGAAATGTCCACATTTGACTATAATACAGTGTTGGAGAAAACATACCCATACCAGACTGTAAGCTCCTGTGATCATGTACTATTTCTCTCCTTCTCTAATGTAGCCTTAGCCACTAGAACAGTGCCTGGCATGTGATAGATGCTCATTTTGTTGTGATCAGTTCAGGTGACTAGCAGTATGGAGGTAGGCTGACTTTGGCTAACATCCTGTGGCTTGGGTTGGCCATGGCAGTCTTGTCCTGGTTCCCCATCTGAGGCAGAACTTGTTCTGAGATGTTCCTTAACTCAGAGTTTACCTTAACATCTAGGTCAAATTCCAAAGCCAAATTTTCATCCTAAATATTAGGTCCATTTATGTACAGTAGCCATGTACATTTATTTAGTAACTGTTGATATTATTTATCCAGACCCTTAGGAGCCAGTTATTAAGATACTAGGGAACTAACCAAATAGAGATGTTCATTTTGCCTGTTGTTTGTGGGTAGGGTGAGAAATGTTAGAGAGTTTTCATTTGAACGAGTTTGATCTGTTTGAGTGGATATGCCAGGGAAGAAGGACCAATGGTGGCTTTTGTTTAAATAAATAATAAAAACAGATCAAGTTGTACTTTTCAGTCTAGTTTAGATCTGGAAAGAAACTGTAGAAATTACCTAATCTAGGAAACCCTTCCGTTTTTCCACATAAGATTTTAGGCAGAAAACCCCGTCTGTAAAACAGATAAATGTTTTTTTCAATATAGATGTCTGTTTTAACTTTGTAACAGTTAATACCACAGTTTTTGTTTGTTTCTCAGTAAGAACACCAGTTAATATGGTGGGGTCTTAAAATTTTCTTTGTACTACGTGTGAATTTGCCAATTTTGAATTTTTTCTAATGAATATGTACTTTAATCAGTGAAATCAAACATTTGGAGAAGTTTCGGAGGTGTACAAATTAATGTCATTAATACCATCATATCAAGAAGCAAAATGGGGAGATGGAATGAGGTTCAGTAGATTATGGTTGACTACTTCACTACTTCCACATTTCAAGGATTTCTCCTAACCATAAATCAGTGTTTCTAGGCCATTATAAACTTCCAGTGCAATCCAGGGTACCGTACAAACATTTATTTGTGTATCGTTGTCTCCTGTGGTTTGAAATTTGTATTTAAATTTTTCATTGTGGTATTAATACATGATTATATGTCTTTTTGGGGGGAGGCATGGCATTCACCTAGAAATACGACATTTCACAAAAGGAAAGCTTTTGAAAGGAAGGCACTAAATTCAAGGTGGAGTCCCAGAATTATCCTCAGTCCCAGGGAAGACCTCATGGCCAATATTTGGGTATTTCAACATCTGCAGTGTTAAAGCCAGCCTTGTCTCCTAAGATGGAAATTGCCATGTGCGAAATGACTTGATAGAAAATGGTGTACATTCTATATAATCTTCTACTGCAGAATGCGACCAGTGGCACTTCCCCTAAAAAAAATAAATTACCCGAAATTTGCAGCACATTCATATTCAATTTCATCACAGCAGATGCTCATTAGTATGTTGTTATTAATTGGTATTCACTTTAGGTTTTGTTTAAAATGAAGATAATAATTAGGTTTTAATTACTGCATCATTCGTGGGGGGGTGGCTGTCTGTGGGGAGAGGGATAGAGTGAAATGCTTCTTAAAGCACTGAACTATTTCCTGATGCTTATTCAGCAACGTGTGTTGCCAAAGACTTTGAAAAATAACTTCATTTTTACAAAAAAATAGGACTAGGATTCTGAAATGAAGAAATTGCTGTGTGTGTTTTTTTAAGCCCATCGTTATCAAGAACTCGCTGTAAATTGTCTACTTGATGGACATACTGAATCAGATGATAATGTGCACTACCATTCTTTCTAATCAAATTACCAAAAAGACTTCTTGGAAAAGTAACCCTCACAAGCTGCTGATTAATGAAGTGGTGGCAATGTTTTGTATTAGAACTAATTGAAGTAATCCAAATAAGTTATTTCTGTAGCCTATGGAAATAATTTCCTTTGCAAAGAAGTACAGTGGAGTTGGCAAACCAGGATTTTTCCCCCTCTGTTGTTCCATATTTGCAAAATTGCTAAGTTAATACAGATATTGCAGATAAAATGGGAAAACTAATGTAATTGAGTGGCAAGGGAAGCAAGAAAGTTTGTTTCAATCTTTTCATAATCAAGACTAATAATTTATATCAGGCTTAAAGGTGTATGGAAGTTAAGGGGCACCGGAATTCTAAAAGCGTATCTTTGCTAAAACACTAGAAATAGCCATTGTAACACATTTGTAAAATAGGGGCATTCGTATTCCAGAGTGTAAACATATTCCTTAGATAAAACTTTCTGGAACACCTCTCATGAGTGTAGCCTTGGGTTTTCCAAATATATACCAATTCAGACCCTCTGGAAGCTTACAGACTAGCTGGGAAAAGGAGAGGATTTGTCATATACCCCGTGCTCCAGGTACTTTCCATATCGTACCTCTTTATCTTTAAAACATTCTGGACAGGTTTATTAGCCTCATTTTACCAGTGAAAAAATTGAGGTGTGACTAGGCTAAGCAGTATGTCCAAAGTCACCCCAGCCTTTACATGATAGAACTGACTTTCAAACCAGGTTCCGTCTGACCTCACAGCCAGTCTGCCATGGGGAGCTACACAGAGGAAACATGAGAAATCATTTCAAGGGACTGGTGTTGTATCATCAGGCAATACGATGAGGTTCACCGAGACATGGGAGACATATTCTGTGAATCCTTCCTTTGCACAAACATTCTTTGAGGGCCAGGTACACAGCCGGCTCTGGCCTGGGCCCCAGCAGTGCAGTGGAGAGGCAGAGGGGTGTAGGCACGGGCCCTGCCTGCCTGAGCTCCCGTCCTGGGGGAGGGGGGGCGGTAGGGGGGAGTGTCCTTGAACAGTGAGGACGACCTGGAGTGTGATCTCTGTACCAGAGGGATGTGGTAAACCATTGGCGCCCAAAGAAGAGATGACTGGCTTTGTCACGTGGCAAGTGAACAAACCAAAGCCTGGAGGTGTGGCAGGCTCCCCAGAACCTGGAAAGGCTGTGCGGTCTGATGAGGTAGGTAGAAACTGAGTGGCTCTTGAGGCAGGGCTGCAAGGACAGGCCTGCCCGAGGGGACAGAATTGCCCAGGCCATTGCGCAGAAGAGGGAAGGAACACGCGGCCCATCCGCCTGAGTAGGTGATGGTGAGGGACCCACCAGGCTGGCCTTGCGGGGCCTGTGGAGAACCTTCGAGTGGGCCTGACGGCTCGAGCTCTGTCTGGTAGATGGTGAGAGTACTGGTAAGGATTTTTCAGCCAAGGCTACCCTAAGGCAAATTTTCATTTCTAGACTTGTATCTTAGGGTTCCTGTGAGCGCCAGCAGGGTTTAGAGTTCTGAATCTGCTTCATGCCGTGATGCCTATAGGAAGTTCTATCCTGAGCTTTTGCAGGGTAATGGGGTTTGCTACACCGTTGTATTTTACAGTTACCATCAGTGCTGGTTTATTTGTGTTCATAGTAGAAGAGTGATGCTTAATCATCAAAAATACTTTGGGATAAATTTGGGAATTAGGGCAGCCCATTTTGCTTCCCAATTGATACTGTTCAGGCTTATAAGTGGACTTGACTTCTGTGAGTATATACTAGTTAATGTGAGAAGGTAGGCCTTACATGTTCTAGATTGTATGAGGAAGGTAACTTCAGGTTAAGATTTTACGTGGATAATCTCTAAGGTCGTGAGCCCAACTCTTCATACCTCAAGAAATTCAGTTTAGAAGCAAGTCACATTAATTTTTGAGTTGATAAAGAGTTAGTTTTCACTAACTTCTACCCTGTCCCTACAAATGGGGGGGGGGGGGAGAGAAGACTGGTTACATTGCCCCAGGAAAATCTTAGAAAGATAAAAGACTGTATTGTCAAACTAGTTCAAAGTAAAGTCAGTCAAAAACCACTATTAAAGCCCCTTTGGAAGCAGTTTGGCGGTTGCTACTAAAGCTGAATGCTCGCATGCCCTCTTACCCAGCATTTCCTTTGGTAGGTCTTACAATCAGCAGGAGTGTACACTTCTGTGCCTCAGGGGCATGTACACGAATATTCACAGCAGCACCATTCCTAAAAGCCAGAGATCTGGAAACCACCTAAATAGCCACCATCCATAGAATGGATAAGTACATTGTGATATATTCATTCAGTGGGCTACTTTATGACAATGAGAATGAACAGACTCCTTTTACATGCAACAACACAGATGAATCTCACAAGCATAATGTTGAGCAAAAGAAGCCAGAGGGAAAAAAAGTGAAAACTCTATGATTCTATGCACATGAAGTTACTGGGGTTTGTTTTTTGTTTTTTGGGTTTTTTTAAGGCAAATCTGTTGTTATCCTTGTGGGGCAGTGGCGGGGGCCGGGGGGGAAGATGGTGAGTAGCCGGGAGGAGAGCAAGGCCCTCTGGGATGCTGGTAATGTTTTGTTTCTTATTATGAGTGCTGATAACAGAGATGTGTTCACTTTGTACATCAAGCTGCACACTTATTATTTGTGCACTTTTGGTGTATAGATTATAATTCAACAGGAGTACAAATCAGGTTTAACATTGCCCTATGTTTATGTAAGGGAAAATATGTCCTGTCCTATTCTTGAAATAATATGCTTGGACAAGCAAGCATCTTCCTCAAGAATGGTTCTCAGGAGGGGCGCGCGGGTGGCTCAGTCGGTTAAGCATCCGACTTCCGCTCATGTCATGATCTCACGGTTTGTGGGTTTGAGCCTCACGTCGGGCTCGGTGCTGACAGCTCAGAGCCTGGAGCCTGCTTCGGATTCTGTGTCTCCCTCTCTCTCTGACCCTCCCCTGCTCACACTGTCTCTATCTCAGAAATAAACAAAAAACATTAAAAAAAAAAACAGAATGGTTCTCAGGAAATCTTGGGGTTTTGGGTTAGTGTGAATTCCTTTATGTCAAGCCAGGCTGGAGGGGTAAGAGTACCTGGGTCTAAAAGTTTCTTTAATACAGGTAGTCTGTAGCGCAGCGCTTCTCATCTTAAACTACCCACCAGAACTTCCCAGGAGCCCTTAAAAATGCCCATCCCCCGCATTCCACCCTGCATTCTTAGTTGTTCCAAGAGCCAGGTCTGAGCATCGGTCTTTTTTTTTTTTTTTTTTTAAAGCTCCCAGGTGATTCCAATGTGCAGTCAGGTGAAGGACCACTGATCTAGAGCCTCATCAGAAATCTCAGGAAAGAGACCAGGGACCATAAATAAATGGAAACAGAACTACCTTGGAGAGAGAATGAAGTTTGCATTGTTTCTAACATAAGCCAGTTACAGGATTTTAGAAAATGCATCAGAACCAGTGGCATTAAAACATTTTCCATTTCTTTTCATTTCAGTATCTGCTTAAGTACCTCCTATGTGCCAGGTCTGTCAGAGCGGAATTCCTTCCCCACCCCTATGTATGTATGGGGCCCACACTTATTACTGTGTTAACACTCCAAGCAACCACCTCGAATGAGGAGTGTCATACACACAGTAGCTCTTTTAGCTCAGCATTGTCCTTACAAAATCACAATCAGCCACTTTGGTACACGATGTTCTAACTATAAAGGGAGACTGAAAGAAGCCTAGGCACCGTGTTGAGTGCAATTTCAAGGAAAGAGCAAGAAATCGAACATTTTAAACCAATAAGTAAAAGCTAGAGAGAGAAAGAAATGTTAAAATATCATCTTATTTTCTTGAAGTATTTTCCATCCAATCTTGTACAGTCGAAATGAGCATTTAAGTGTGGGGGGGTAAAACCCTGCTGAATGCCTCAGAGAAGACTAGAGGGTGTCAGGTTTCTTGATTAGAAGATTTTATCATCAAACGCAAAAGAGAAAAGATGGTAATGATAAAAAAAAAAAAAGCCCTCCAAGTGATCACAAATTAATGGTGCAAAATCAAGAAAACAAAAGTAGGTGCTATTCTTGTTCATTTAAACTGTAGTTTTCTCCATTTCATGTGTGTTCTTTAAAACCACTTAATTGTATTTGACATTGAAAATCTAATAGGGCCTTTTGTTTTCAGCCAATTTACTAATTGCAAAATATGTCAGGAATCAAAAGGGCAGGAGGTGTTGGTATATTTTTTAAAAATATATAACTCCTTTTTAATTTTTTTTTCCTATTTTCCTTATCCATTTAGGCAGTGACTTTCAATTAGCCTGCCTGCTAATATCAGGTCACTACACTCCGTGGCTGACGCTTTATTCCTTCATGTGGGTTGTCACTCGTTTGCTTCAGTTGGCTGGCAAAGGTTGTTGTATATCCATTACCAGCAACACAGCACTTTGCATTTCTGAATTGACAAGCAGCTATATTGACCCAGCGCTTATTATGGGTCAACAGCTGCGTTAACCAACGGAAGGACTGAGGGGCAATTAAAATGAATTGGCAAAAATATATCTTCCTAATTTACTCCAATTTGTTATTTATGCTAACATTGTATGGCTTCTATGGTGACACTAAACAGAATGGACCCAATAATGGCAATTAACATAAAAATATAATGGCTAATCAAATTGACAGCAACTGTTTCTCATCATCTCGACACACAATACATTATCAAAACAAACTATTATGAAGGAGGTAATTTCAGTGTTCTATTCAACCTGCAGCATGTGTGCAGTCAGGGAGATGTGTACCAGCAATTACTGCTGAATCTAAAAAACTAAACAAATAACTTAATCGCTGTCGTCCTCCTTTTTTTCCCCCCCAGGAAGCAGTAATCAGGATTCGCTAAAAATAACTGGTGTATAATAGTATAATGATGATGCATATTGTAGAATAGCTAATAAGAAATAAAATAGGCTTCTAGGTGTACACTTTTTAAAATAGGTTCAGGTAAAGAGACTTGTGGAAAGAATGGACACAAAAAGAGACAATAGCCCTGGCTGATGATAAATAGCTCCATGTGGGTTATTCCTGCAGCCTAATATTTATAGATACCCTTTCCAATGGCCAAAGGAGTTTAAAATACACTAAATTTAGGAACAGATTTCATAATGCAGAAAACAGGAAGGTCGCTCACTGATCTCAATAATGAGTGAATATCAGTTACTTCTACACCAAGTTCAGTTGACTGTAGTTTTTCATCATTGATAGTGATCTCCGATCCTTGGATCTAATACTTGGTTACCCAAGAGATTTCCTTCAAAAGTAATGTGTTTCCATATCCAGTTGTAGATAGTGGTTTTCCCGAGGTTCCTACTGGCGTGCTCATCTGTGGGCACCCCCGGACCCAGCTGGACCAATTGTACAAATGACTTGGTTGTCATGGTCATTCTTGAATTAATTCATTCAGCCAACATTTATCTCTAGAGTGCTTACGGCGTGAGTTAGCTGTATGTCTGTTTGCCCCTGCTGCTGAATCTGGCGCGTGATAAGTGCTCATTCGATGTTGGCTGGATTTCATGTTCATCCGAGGCAGCAAGCAAGAGCCGGTAACATGTTTGTCATTTGAGCTTCTCTCATTTGAGAACTTCTGAGGGTTCAGTTGTTTCACCTTGGTATGACACCCACCCGCCCAGAGAAGACACCAAAGAGCTCCAGTTCATTGTCCTTCAGCGTGAGGGTTTCCCGAGTGTCTTACTTCATAGGAAGAAGGAAAGAGAGCTCCTAGGGCAGTTGATCTTAAATAAATGGAAGTGCATTCGAATGTGATTTGCCACATAATTCTGACTTCGATTGTTGAAATGGCTACATGCGTTTTTCCCCACACAGGGTGAGATACAGTCGCTTAGGAGACTACCCAGTTTCTCTAGATAACCTCGGGAGTATCAGTTCATTATGTGTTTGCTGAATGAATAGTAGTTCGGGCACATCTCCTATAATCTGTTGAGTTAGAACTTGCCAAGGTCATTAAACATTTGTTTTGACATGGTTGGGCTGGAAGACGTTCATTATTTCATTTCACCTGATATGTCCGAGGTCCTTTGTTGCCCACTTAAGACTAGCACAGAACAGGCAGTCAAGATGTTCCTCATGTCTACACCTGATTTACCATGTCATGCCTGTAAGTCAGTCCCTGGCAAAGGCCATGGATTTCCACCACAAGTCATAAAATGGAGCTCATAGTTTAGCAGTATATGTTAAACAATTTCTGAAAATGTTTAACTTCTTGCTGCCATGGACAGGTCCCAGTTAGGAAGCACAGTAACACTTTTGCCAATTAACAGTGCAAATTGTAAAGGGTGCGTAGGAATTTGCAATTTGACAAAATCAGTTTTTTGACAGCAGGGGCAATCAGTCTGCAGCCTTGTAAGTAGTAGTCTCTGATCGAAATGGCAGGATTTATTCTGAATTATGAAAGGTACATATGCTGTGTGAGGGGGACAAGTCATTAGTATGATTCTCTCCTTATGCACCCCTCCCTTCTTTAAAACAAGCTATTTGATATAGAAGTCAGAAGTGTGGAATACACTCTGTTGAGAGTGATCTCTTTCGCTCCCCTCACCAATAGTAGTAGTATTCATTTATTTTCCGTTCTATTGCAGTATTCTGACAAGTCCCTGTACACCCAGCTGTGCTTTTACCGGTACATTTTTGATACGGACTGTGCACTGGAGAAACTTATTACCGATCATGAGAAAGGTACGTTAAAATACTGTAATTACCTTTGAGTTTAAAGTGGAAATTTGCATCATAAAAGCCAGACCTACTGTCAGGCTGTTCACGCAGCATCACACTGCTGTCTCAGAAGCAGGCCATGGGGGCCCTTGTGAGCACAGGCTTCCCTTCCATGAGGGGCGGTAGTGTAGGAATCCCCGGCTTTGGTCCCCACAGCCTGTCTCACATTGTTCTCTATTAAAGCAGGGCTTTGGGGGAGGAGCAGTACAAAAAGGACTCTTTAAATGCTGTATTTTGAAAATGCTATTTTCTGTAGAGTTTAGTAATTGTAATAAAGTAAGCATAGGCAACGTGATCATTGGACCTACAAAAACCAGACATTACCACAAAAAAAATAGACCTGGAGTGTGTCTCTGCTGTTCACTAAAAGCCTGGGTTCATTTTGAAAGAGAGGCATGGGGTGGAGTTCTTTTATTGACTCCATCCTAAGAGTGCATATCCGCACCTTCGCCCAGATGATTGGGCACTGCCCGTAACCCTCACACAAGACTCGCAGGCACTGTGGGGCTTAATGGGTCTGGGAAAAGCTTTGTTACATAACAGAGTATTTGAAAATGTCATGACAAGTGCATGGGTTTTTTTTCTCCTACCTGAAAATCACATTGACAACTTTTCTATTACCTGTAAAAAATAAAAAAGGCAAATTTACACATTTTTCATATTAGTTACCTACCGAGTGTTTATGTTGTTTGTCAGTGAATATCAATTCAGCATTTTGTTGGTCGGTATTAAGGCCAGAGGTAACCTTAAGGACATAAAGAAACCTGCATAAATACTGCTGGATTTCCTCACGTAAGAATCCCCATGCTGCCCGTGATTTGGTCTTAACTGTTTTCAGTTGTAGTCATAATTGACCAGTTTTTTCCATCTACAAGATAGGCTAACAATTAAAAAAAATTTTTAATGTTTATTTATTTTAAAGAGAGAGAGCATGAGCAGAGGAGGGGCAGAGAGAGAGAGGGAGACACAGAATCTGAAGCACCCTCCGGGCCATGAGCTGTCAACACAGAGCCCCATGTGGGACTTGAACCCACGAACTCTGAGATCGTGACCTGAGCCAGAGTTGGAGGCTTAACCAACTGAGCCATCCAGGTGCTTCAGGCTAACAATTATTTTTAAAAGGTCTTGACTTAGTTGGTTTTGCTGTCCTTGGATATGAAAGCTTACTGACTGATGGAGGAAGTTGGTTTGGAAATTAATACCTTGTTTTTAGATGTTCACCAAGGACTTGGACTATCTCCACAGCATATTTTCAGTGACTTCGTAAAATTTATTTAATGTGGAAAAAAATTCCTTCTGTTCTTTAGTAACTGAGTTTTTGAACTTCCATTCATGGCTTGTGTCTAGCCCATGTTTACTTACAGTATCATTAGTAACTGTTTCTCTTTTAGCCCTAAGGACTTTTCCTTCAAGGCATTGTGATTTGAGAGAATTAAGTACTGATTCTCTGCTAAGTACATTGTGTGTTTCTGTCTGGTTTGTTACCTCTTTCCTGGGTATCAGTATGTTAGAACTTGTTCCCCCTTTACTTCTATCTCAATCTAGCCATTTCAGATTGTTCTCTAGATGTTCTTAGACCCCAAAGGGATGGGCTTCTCTTCCAGACATGTCTAAAATTCCTATCTGGTGGGGCTGAATCAGTCTTTCATGATTAGCAGCTTTCAAAAAGTCCATTGGCTCTTGGAGACATGTAGAAGTGACGTGGAAAGTCACTGGAGACTTACTGACTCTGGCTTTTTAGAGAACGTCGAGGAGTGTACATTGTCTCCCAGAAAATAAAAGGGAGTAGAATAGCTACTTAGAAGCTTCTTGCTTGGCAAATAGGGAGAGGTATTGACAGAATCTGTACCCTCCCACAATTTACTACAATTCTATTTCACAAGCATAAGAGTTGGGATGCTTTTTTTTTTGTCATTTGCTTCTAATAAGTACACTGTCTCAGAGGTCAAGGGCAAAACGACACTAAGTGTGAGTTATTGACGGGTTCTTGTACATGTCAGATGGCTAACAAAAATAAAGTAAGAGAAGGATGTTAAGTCTATGTCTCACAGGAAAAACTTCATGAAATGTTCCTAGAGCCTTTTATTTTACTTACAGAATTTTAATTAGGAAACTATTTTTCCTCTTGGCTTCCTTTTTATTTATTATTCATAAGTTGTGCTATAGAAATGAGTGGATTAGCTGAAATTACCCTGCTCAGGGCGTTTTCATATCACTCAGTAATGTTAAGAGGTATTGGGATATTTGTTGGTAGGGGCATATAAGCTGAAATGATGAGTCATGCTTATCTGTATTCCAAGATCACAGGTTTCCTGATAAGTGACATTTGATAAGCTCTCTCTGAAGAGTCACCTCGGGGCTTTACCCAGAGATTCTGATTCAGAAGGTGGGAGGTTGAGTTTAGGAAGCTCCGTATTTTAGAAAGTCCCACCCCCTCACCCCCAAACAATTCTCATGTGCTGCCAAGTTTGAAAACCTCCGTCCTGGTCACCCTGAAAACATCAGTTGGGTGGTTTCTAAAGAGAATTTGAACCCTAGTTGTAGTCCATAGGTAACAAGTGGAGAATGAGAAAAGTCTTATAGGCTAACAATTAGAGGGAAATGTTTATAAATGCACATTAATGTAACCTATAAAAAACTTACTTCTCACTGTAGAAGTGATGTGAAACACTCTGTTCTTATTTGCTGTTCAAGGGAGACTTGCTATAAAAATGAATTGAAAATCTGTGGGATCCAGTGGGCAAACATTGATTCAGTTTGGACCACAGCCAGAACAGCAATAGTTAACATCAAAAATCTTGTGGAAAGTGATGTTAACATCAAAGTGTTGAGAAAAGTGACACTCATCACACACAGTTGTATTGAGGGTGGAGTCTAAGTATTGTCTGTCAGCGCACAACCCTGGAACTAGCATATGAAGTCTTTACTGTAGACTCTTCTTTGCTGTCGTACTTAGCACCATTTCCTTCTCAAAGATTGTTTTACCATTTCCATTTGTAAAGCCCACATCTTAAGGGTCATAACTGGATGGTGGTTTTAGTTTTTGTTTGAAACTTGACCATTTGACTTGGAAAAATCACAAAGTATTTGAAAGACATTCATTTTTATGGTAAAAAGTAGCTCTTATCAAAGCTTTTTCCCTTTGCTTTGCTTTCAAACGAAGGTTTACAGGCCATTAGTCCATAATGTGACTTAACCCCATTTGGTACTTTTCCCTTACCTTTAAAATGCTAAAGGACTGTTACTCACTTCGGTTAAGTGTTTACTGCATATTCACTGTAACTACATAACATTTTTAAAAAAATTATTTCTGTAGGACTTTGCCTTTATTACTGTAACTGTTCCCAAATGTACACAGATGGCATTATAGATACAAGAAAATTTTAGAGGAATATAGTGGCAGTAGATGAGGTAAAATTCCTATTTCCACCAAGGCAGCACTAAAGGGTCCCATCTGACTGCCTCATTCCATGGGGCCTTGGCCTGAGGAGGGATAAGTGGAACCATTTGGGGGAGATATGAATCCATTCACATCTTGTCCCATTTGTCTAAATAAGCTTGCTTAAAAATACAGGAGCAAGAGAGTCTCTTAGTTTTCTCACCTGCGTTTTTTTATATTGTTTATTCAGCAGTGGTAAAAGTGGTGTGTACATACTTTCCTTTATGTATGGAGGGCCATCCCAGATATCAAAGGAACTAAGATGGCCAGCGTTCCTGCCCCAGAGGAGCTTAGCGTTTGTTGGAGACAGATTCAGCAGCAAAGTGTGATAAACTCTCAGATTGTTATGGAAGCAAAGAAGAGGAGCCACTAACTGCCTTTGATTTGGTAGATTCATTTTTAGAGGAGTTTTCGCTTCACAGCAAAATTGAATGGAATGTACAGAGATTTCCCATGTACCCCCTGCTCCCACACACGCACAGCCTCCCTCCTTGTCAACATCCCCCCACCAGAGTGGCACATTTGTTAACATCTGATGAAGCTGCATTGACCCAGCATTATCATCGACCTTAGGCTGCACTCATGATGTTGGCCATTGGGTGGACAGATCTGTGACACGCGTCCACCATTATAGTATCATAGTGTAGTGTCACTGCTCCTCAATCTTTTATGCTCACCCTTCCTCGTCCCTACCTCCCACTAACCCCTGGCAAGCACTCATCTTTTTGCTGTCTTTATGCTTTGTCTTTTTGCTGTTTTCACTTTTCCACAACGTCACGTATTTGGAATCATACAGTGTGAAGCTTTTTCAAATTGGCTGCTTCCACTTAGTGAGATGCATTTTAAGTTTCCTCTGTGTCTTTTCATGACTTGGTAGCTCCTTTTTTAGTGCTGAATAATATTCCCTTATTTAGGGGCACCTGGGTGGCTTAGTCGGTTAAGCGTCTGACTTTCGCTTGGGTCATGATCTCACAGTTTGTGGGTTCGAGCCCCACGTTGGGGCTCTGTGCTGACTGCCAGCTGAGAGCCTGGAGCCTGTTTCAGCTGTGACTCCTCTCTCTGACCCTCCCCTGCTCACGCTGTCTCTCTCTCTCTCCTAGAAATAAATAAAACGTTAAAAAAAAATTTTTTTTAATATAAAAAAAAATATTCCCTTATTTGGATGCACCACATCTTATGTATTCACCTACTGAGGGACACTTTTTGGCTTCCAAGTTTTGGCATTCTGAGTAAAGCTGTCATAAACGTTTCTATGCAGGTTTTTATGTAGACATAAGTTTCCATCTTCCTTTGGGTAAATAGTAAATACCAGGGAGCCGTGACTGCCGGCTCATATGGTAAGAGCATGTTTAGTTTGTAAAAAACTGACAAACTGACTTCCAAAGTGGCTCTACCATTTTGCATTCCCACTGGCAGTAAATGAGAGTTCATGCTGCTCCACATGCTTGCCACCATTTGATATTGTCAGCGTTATGGGTTTTGGCCAAGCTAATAGATGTGAAGTGAGATCTCGTTGTTTCAAGTTGCATTTCCCTGATGGTATATAAGGTGGAGCATCTTTTCTTAGGCTTATTTGCAATTTTTATATCTTCTTTGAGGAGATGTCTGGCTCACTTTTTAATGAATTTGTTTGTTTTGTTGTTGTTGGTGTGTTTTAAGAGTGTTTTAAGAAGTCTTTGTGTATTTCGGATAATGGTCCTTTATCAGACGTGTCTTCGGCAAATATTTGCTCCCAGTCTGTGGCTTTTCTTTTCATTCTCTTGAGCACTAATTGCCTTTTCACTTTAGTGTTGGATTAACAAAGTGAAACTTTTTTTCTGTTTCTCATCTCTTCCCAGATGCTTATCTTCTCTTACTCTCTGTCATCTGTTTGTAGTAGAATGCTGTATTAGTCTGTAACGCCTGCTGTAACAAGGTACCACAGACTGGGTGGCGTAAACAACAAAAGTGTATTTCCTGCCAGTCCTGGAGGTTAAAATTCTCGGATCAAGGTGTCAGCAGGCCTGGTTTCTTCTGAGACCTTTCTGTCTGGTTTGTAGATGGCTGTCTTCTCCCCGTCTTCGCATGGTCTTCCCTCGTATCTGTGTCCTAATATCCTTTCTTAAAAGGACCAGTCCTGTTGCCTTAGGGCCCACCCTGGTGACTTCATTTTAACATAATTGCCTCTTTAAAGGCCCTGTCTCCAAATATAGTCACATTTTCGGGTACTGGGAATTAGGATTTCAACCTTCCCCCCAGTATGATTTGGCATGGGGGGCACAATTCAGCCAGTAACAGATGACCTTCTTGGTGAAATTTTCCATAAACCCCTTTCAGTTTGTTGGGTTTGTCTCTGTCAGAATTGAGACACCACGATTTAGGACTCTGTTGAAGAAAGCAATTGGAGCTCAAGTGCTCTGCTAGCGCAGAGAAGGCGCTGTGACCTTACCCTTGTGACACGGCTTCTTTCAGAAAGCCCAGTTTCTCAGTGGAGTCTCTCTAGGCCTAGAGGGACTGTTCTTCAGGTCCCCCTGGTTTCTCACTAAGGGATGTGGGCAGCCACAGCCTGTTGGGGTCGTTCTTCTCCTCCTTCCTGTCATCCAGGTGAAATCTCACACGCATTTCCCTTCTTACCACAGCCCCATGAGGTGGGTCGTGGCTCATTATGTTGATGAAGAAATTGAGTTGCTAGCACCCTTTAAGTACCCCTCTCACAGAACTTACCCTGAATTGTTTTTGACTTTCTCTTTCATTGTGTTTATACAGAGGGTTGTATCTTGCTTACCTGCCGTTTGCACATTGGAGCCAGCTCGTGAAATTTACGTTGAATGAATTCTTAGTAGAAAATAAGACCATGCAAGCAGTTTCAAGGATTTTGGAGCAGTTAGTCCTAGGAAGCAATGCTGTCCATAAATGGAGGCCAGTGTGCATTAAAAATTCTAGGTCCTCCTATAGTGCTTGGCTGGACTCAGGTGTGCCATCAATTAATATAACTGAAGTTCTTGATATTTCCACATTTCATATCTGTCGTTCAGCTCTTTGCAAGTTTCGCTGAAGACAAGTGACATTGTATCTCATTTTGCTGATGACACATTTGATTGAATCAAAAGAATGTCAAGTCACTTAACTAGTGTGAACCCCACTGACTGTTCCTACACCCACACTGCCACAAGGTCCTATTCTTTGCTCATCCTCAGTGACAGTTAGAGACAGGAAGTGTAGTGATAATTGTATTACTTCATAGAGAATGGACACCCAAAAGAGACAGCAGCTAGTACTGAAAAGGGAAGGAATCTAAAGAAGTGATGTAAGTGTTTTTAGTGAGAAAACTAGAGTTTTTTGGAAGAAATTATATGTAATGTGGAGAATTTGCAGATTTCTGAGGGTCCCTTTTCAATGCTAAGAATTTGCCTTATTTTCCTGAACTTTTAAAGTGAAAGCAGAAGAGTTTTACCATAGCTGGAAGTACAGACATAAAAGTAACAAAAAGCCCCTGGAGTCCTCCGAGCCTTTCACGGTTTGAGAATTTACTTTGTTAAATCCTTGCAAGGCATTAAACAGAAGCCTGTGTCAGAGAGAGTGTCTGGTCCAGTTCTTCTTAGGTCACTTTTTAAATTTTTATTATTTTTTAATGTTTTATTTAGTTTTGAGAGAGAGAGCATCAGCAGGGGAGGGGCAGAGAGGGAAGGAGAGAGAGAATTTGAAGTGGACTCTGCACTGACAGCACAGAGCCCCAATATGGGGCTCGAACTCACAAACTGTGAGATCCTGGTATGAGCGAAGTAAGACGTTCAACCGACTGAGCCACCCAGGTGTTCCTTACATCACTTTTTTAAGCCCATGGTTTATCCTCCTGAAAAAATTCTTGTCAAATTTTAGAAATGAGCCTTTTCTCTGTTTTTAATAACTAATAACAGGTGAAGCACACACAGTAATTCACTCCTACCAGGTACATATAAAAGTAAAGGTAGAAGTTCATTTAAGCTCCTATTCACCCTCCATTAACCCTCCTTTAAATTATATTTTTTGTCATTGTGAAAAACAGGTTTTTTTAGAAAAACAGATTTTGAAATGGATAACTTACAAACTCCACTTTCCTTTTGTTTCATTTTCTTACAAATAAACAATGACCTGGGGTGCCTCAGTGGCTCCATTGGTTAAATGTCCTACTTCGGCTCACTCATGATCTCATGGTTCATGAGTTCAAGCCCTGCATCAGGCTCTCTGCTGTCAGCACATAGCCCGCTTCAGATCCTCTGTCCCCCTCTCTTAGCCCCTCCCCCACTCACAGTCTCCTCCTCTCTCTAAAAAATAAATAAATAAACATCTTTAAAAAAATGAGCCAAATTTTGTTTTCTGTTTTTTAACTATTCTTTTAATTAATTTAAGTGAACTTTTATCCTAGGAGACTACTGTGGCAATTCAGAACATGGGTAGCTATCTGTTAGTGATTAGGAAGTGATTGTAGAAGCACATAAAAATTTGGATAATAGAAAATGGTTCATATAACCCTTACTCTCTGAGGGGGTTATTGCTGTTATTAGATATTACATGGTTTTAATCTTTAATGATTTAGAGAAACACTAAAAATATAGTGTTTAAGTCTGTCACTAAGTAGCCATTATGATACTGATTTGTAGTTTGTATGCAAGGTGGAAAAAACACTATGAAACACTGGAGTTATTTACAGTTGTCATCTCTAAGTGGATTATAGGTAATTTGTATTTTCTCTTTTATGCTTGTGTATATGTTTTAAATTATATAATCTGAGCGTGTACCCCTTTTATAGCAAAAAACAAATTATAAACACTGAAATTTTACAAATAAATATTTTTAGAACTTGAAATAATTACCACAATGATGTAGCACTTGAAGGAGAAAATAACCTACAGAAGAACCCAAATCAGCTTTTTCTCTGTGCATTTGTTCCCCAAGTCAAACCTGAGACCTTGTTACTCAAGATGTGATCAGTACACCAGCAGCATAGGCATCACCTGGGGGCTTGTTAGAAATGCAAACTATCAGGTCCTCCCCAGACCTTCTGCTTCAGCATCTGCGTTTTAACAAGATTCCCAGGTGATTCCTAGGCACGTTAAAGTTTAAGAAGCACTGATTCAAGATGCTCTTCGCTGAGAACAACTAAAGCCTACTTCGTCTTTATTCATCCACTGATTAGGGCTATCCTTTTGGCAAAATTTTCAAATGACAAGTGTGCACACTTCTTTCAAAAGAAGGTCTTCCCAGGTTTCTGGTGGAATTGGTATGATAGCCTGGTCTTTTGAAATACATTTTGTAATTAAGCTTCAAAGTATAGTGGCCTCACAAGGGCAAGGAGGAGGGAGGAAGCAAGAAAGCATGAGTCTGTCCGCTTTGTTTCTTAACTGAGTAAGAAGAAAAGTAAAGGAGAAATCAACAGAGTTTTTCAAAATGGCTTTCAACTTCTCAACTATCAAGGAAAGAACTGGAAGGCAATCCTACCCCCACCTCATATAAAGGCCGCTCTGTATGTTCCTGAAGTGTTATCCGCGCACCACATTCTGGGCATCGTTACAACATTGATCTAGCATGATTGAAGAGACGTCAGGGCATTGAGCTAGAATTTTTACTTGAAAACAAGATTCCATTTCTTCTATGTTGCTACTTTAAGGTTTACTTGGGAATTTACTTTTCCTTATGTTGCTGACTTTTCTATTTTTTATGCTCAGTGCGAGAATGACAACATTGTTATTTTCCAATGGCAGCCTGGAGCTTCAGACTGTTTTGTTTTTTCTCTCTCAGTACTGCCTATTTTGTTTTTTGCTTTGCTTTTTAACTAAAGATGACTTTGCAACATGACAGAAGAGAAACTCCATTTCCCAGTAAATTGTCACCATAGTTGCTTTGCCCATAAGTGAAAGTGTCTTGTCTCTATACATTTTTCTGTCATCCTCTCTAGGATAGCTAAAGTGCCATATGAATGTTGCCATATATTGGAGTAGCAAACTTTTAATAAGATTCTAATAGCCTTTCTTTTCTTTGAGCCCATTTCTGCAAATGCGCACTCAACTTCTGCACTTTTATGTCCATATGGACTTACATGCATGCTATGATAACAAGTAGGTTATAAATTTTATAAAATCCTTTCCTTTTACATCTTTGCAGTGCGCAGTTTTCCAGTCCCTTTTGTAGTGGGAAGTACAGCAAAACCGAGGGCACCGATGTTGCAGTATCTCTTTGACAGTTCTGTTGTTGATGATTCTCATTTGCAGAAAGTTTTGTCATTTTTTTTTTTTTAGTGCCGAGAGTAGGGAAAACCTGGTAAGATTTTTCTCATGTATTTTTAAAAAATATACTATCACCAATGAAGGAAAAAAATATTAAACAATTTTCAGGCAGTTAGACCATAATGTGAGCTAATCACTTTATTTTGAAGAAAAGTATTTTTAAACAGTTGAGCTAGCGAATTTACTTTTAAAATGTATTGTGCTTACACAGTAAATGGTTTTATTTCCACGATGTTTTTTACTACATAATTACACATCTTAATTACGTAATTACTATCATAATTATTATGTAATTGCATGTACTTCCACTAATTACAAAATCAGGAAGTGTAATTATCTAGTAAAAACTTTATGAAATTTCATGCACTAAAAATTATTTACAAGGCTACTGCAGTGGTCTCCTGGAAGGCTTCCCATGCTTAGTCTGAGTCCTGACTGTAGTTTAGAACTTGAATGCACAGGCCAGGTCAAGAAGGACAATTACAGACAGACCCAGCACGAAACTTAGTTTTGTGATGCAGGTACGATGGCCATTGTTTCTTAGGAGTTAAAGCCAGGGAGCATTTGAATTTCTTTGCGATGATGCAGCTATAAAAAATAGCATCTTATGTTTGAGAAGGTATCACGAAAACTGTCACTGGAAGGACAGATTTTTTCGTTAGATACGAATTGAGTATCACGAAAACTGTCACTGGTAAGGACAGATTTTTTCGTTAGATAAGAATTGATTAATAGCATTGAGAATCAAGGAATTTAGATCACAGAACAGCCAGGCCTTCTATGACTCTATAATGTGAATGGCTTATTGAGCTGTCTTTCAAAGCACAATAATAATAATGCTGTTGTTATTATTTAAAATTATTTCTTTAGTTTGAAGAGGGCTTTTTTACCAGTTTGTGTTTATATTTACTGAAATAGGAGAAAGCATATCAAAAGAGCATAATCTTTTTCTACTACCACTTGATGTCAAAAGCAGCTTTTGAGATGTAAACATACACACACAAACATGTAACATCAGACATGAAGGTTTAATAAAGACAGAAGGTTTAATTCAATAAAGCTATGATGGCTTTACCATTCAAAACGACACACAAATTGCGCAGTGAAACAATAGTCATGACAGCAAATTAGATATGACATCTAAATTACACTACACAGAGAAATCCCAGAACCATTTTTGGTCTGTAGGAGTCTGTTTTAGCCCAGGTTTAAAACCCAGTCTAGCGACTGCTTTATTGTCTTAAGTAGGGTACTGTTGTAGAAGACTAATTGGAAGTTGGTTGAATTAATTGCAGATTAATTAGGAGGAAGGGCTTATAATACTCATGGCAGAGAAGCGAGTAAATCCTTTAAGTATCATGATAGGATGTAATATAAGTTTCAGGAATATGAAATTATCAGTATTTGTGTAACATCTCTAATCTGTTATAACATGACTTAAAGCACTTGGGGTTAGATATAGTTATACTAAATATTCCCCTCAAAATTAGTACTTTTCACTGAAAATGTATTGGAACAGCTACTTAGAGTATAACAGTTTACTTCTTACAATACAGGCTTCAACATTAAAAGGCCTCTAATCTTAGAAGCAGATGACATTCCTTTTTTTTCCCTTAAATCTTTCTAAAGAAGCACTCTATGGTTTGATCAGTTATTGACTTTGTGACCTTTTTATACCAGCTTAAATTTGTGATGAATGTGACTTAAGGAAAAAAAAAAGTGAAGAGATCAGAAAACACCAGCCCCACTTACTTCAAATAAATTAGAAGATGTATAGTCCAGAATTGCTTCATGCTCTCAGAAAAATTTGGGTTTTAAGTAGATTTAGTCTGACTTGTGTTATTTTTAAATTGCGTAATTTTTTCCTCTTAGACATCTTTCCTTATTTACCTAGCCCCGAATTTAATGTCTTCATCATTTCTTCCTTGCCTTAACTCTGTTGTGGTAACATTTCTTCACAGAAGGGCTTACACTCCCTCCAGTGGGAAAGGAATTACCTCTGAGAGCATCTTCTTAGTCTCTTGTTGGGGTTTGGTTTTTACCAATCACATGTGCCATACCAGAACAATCTTTACCAGTTAAAAGTTAAAGTCTTTTTGCTTAGTCCTCACCTTTCTCACTTACAGTGATTTAAATTTTAAACTGACTTAATGTTTAGGTTGACTGGTTGGTTTTATTTTGTTTTGCTTCACTTTGCTTTCTTGCTTTTCAAATAAATTGGCATGTTTTTGTGACCCTCTTCATTCTTTAAAATTTTCGTAATTGTCTAAGGGAAGCCACCCTAACTTTTGAAGTTTAACTGTGTCCGTTTGATGGCTTCAGTTACCCCAGTAGCCCCAGGCCTAGGTCTAGTGTTGATTTGCACATGATTAGTCAGTGCCCATGTATCATCTTCTGCTGTACTATCACGTCCATGGACTAGGTGCTACCCCTCATCTACAGGGAAAACCGATCATCAACTTGAGTCCTTTTTAGAGGAGTTCTTCCTGTAGTTGTTACAGATTTATTCACATCCACCGGCATTCTCTTACCTTGTGGCTGATAGGACAGTGACTAGTCGGAATTAGTAGCTGGTCCCTGAGCCCAGTTGAATTAATATTGATTTCATTCTCCTTATGAGAGAGAGGAAAAGGCCCTGGGAAACCTTTTCCCCCTTGGTCTGTGAGCCCTGTTAGTCTTAGCACCATCCCTTAGAGCTTACGCCTTAAACCAACTGCACTCACAGAAAGATAGGTTTGCTGGCTAATTTTAGATACTGCTGTGCTTTGCTTGTTTTAAGAAATTGTTATAAAACCAGGGGTGCCTGGGTGGCTCAGTCGGTTAAGCGTCCGACTTGGGCTCAGGTCATGATCTCACGGCTCATGGGTTCGAGCCCCGCGTCGGGCTCTGTGCTGACTGCCAGTTCAGAGCCTGGAGCCTGCTTCAGATTCTGTATCTCCCTCTAACTGTGACCCTCCTCTGCTCACACTGTGTCTGTCTGTCTGTCTGTGTCTCAGAAAAAAAAATAAATTTTTTTAAATAATTAAAAAAAGAAATTATTGTAAAACTAGACTCACAAACAGGATTATTAATCCAGTTCTGTGTATACATCTGGTTTTCTCAGTTTCTCTCTTCGCACCCCACTCCCCAGAATGCATTCAGTGAGTGTTGTTGGATCTCTACCTTGTGTGAGTTGTAAAAAGGGCACAGGTGTAAGACCTGAGTCCTGATGTAGAGGTAATGCTACTTGTGATCTTTTTCTTATTCATGTATTCACCCTCTAAACATCTCCTTTTTGTAGAGCTTTATTGGTTATGGAGAACATTCACATCCCTTATTTTTACTTTTCCCATTAGATAGGATAATTGACATTTTTCCAATGAGAAAACAACCTCAAAATAATGACATAACTCTCCTGAGGTAGCAAAACTGAGGAGTGTGAGAGCCCACAGCTGCCCTTTTCTCAGTCTAGTAGAGAAACTTCAGCCTGAAGGCAAATGGCTGCTCCATGGAAGTGGCCAGGAAAGGTTCCGGCCAGAGACAGAACCCAAGCTCCGCCTGGAAGAGTGGGTGACACGAACACCCTCAGATGCAGGCATGTAGTTGGAGACTTAAGTTTTGTCTTTCTTGGTTTCCTTTCTTTCCTTTCTTGCTCTATTGCTTAGCCTGCTTTTATAAATTAAAGAATATCATTTGACAAATGCATGATGATTTTAAAACATATCTTAATTGGAGGTTTGGTCAAAAAGTGCTTATTAAAGGAGGGGGGGGCACCTGCTGGGCATCTGCGCGGCTGAGTCGGTTGAGCGTCCAACTCTTCATTTCAGCTCAGGTCATGATCTCACAGTTCATGAGATCGAGCCCCACATCAGGCTCTGTGCTATCGGTGGCTGTGTCTCCCCCCACCTCCAAGTTCTTTCTCTCTCTCTCAAAATAAATAAACTTTTTAAAAAAGCGCTTATTTAGAGGCTGGTTTATGTGAAGCTTTAAGCTCAAGACTGGAAGCTGGGAGGCTCTTACCTCTTCACTCCCCACTCTAACCAGTGGTGGTGGTGCTCGGAAAGAAGCTGACTCCATCCTGTAGGATACATCTGTCAGAAGTATATCAGAATGTTTTCCTGTCTTAAATAATTTAACTCAGAATATAATAATGTAAGTATTTTGACATGAAAATGTTACATACTGTGATATATCCACTTATCTTAAAACGGATGTCTTTAACTTTGAAAGAAAGAGGTATGGTAAGACAAAACAAAACAGAAATAGGAATTAAAAGAGATGAATGACAAACTGAACTAGTTTTATTTAGAAGAGAAAAGTAAAGGGGTGCCTGGGTGGCTCAGTCAGTTAAGCGTCCAACTTCAGCTCAGGTCATGATCTTGCGGTTTGTGGGTTCGAGCCCTGGGTCGAGCTCTGTGCTGACAGCTAGCTCAGAGCCTGGAGCCTGCTTCTGATTCTGTGTCTCCCTCTCTCTCTGACCTCCTCTACTGATGCTGTCTCTATCTCTCTCTCAAAAATAAATAAAACATTTTAAAAAAAGAAGAGAAAACTAAAGTCCTATTAACATTGTGACCATAGAATGTAAAAATGTTGTACTTGAAGCGTGATTAATTTTCTTTTTTACTATCATGGTGCGTGTTTAGACACGTGCAGGACCTGTTCATAAAGCACATGTTTGCCGCTGAAATAATTCCTATTTTATTGGTGTATTATATATTGTCTTACCAAAAAAGATTGTAGATGCTAATAAGTCAGTAAAATCCAAGAAAAAAGAGAGGGTCTGCACCTGAGCCTGCATTCAGGAAATTATTCAGCAGAGCATGCTTTGGTCTCTCTTAGTGAAGGCTTTATCACATTTAACAAATGTGCCACAGTAAATTTATTAGTATGCTACAAAGAAATTTTCAAAATAATTAAGACTAAACTACACTTGTCAAAATAAATGAATGAAATACAATTTTGAATCATCTTTCTTCACTTATTGCTCATTTGCATAATTCAGTAACTTACACAGGAGTCTTTCAGTCATTGGTGTGAATTAGCAAGGTTCTGCTGTTCCTTGTTGTACGGGTGGGAATTATGCTTCCATGTAATTAGCTATTCCAGACATGGACCAAAGGGAAATACCAAAGGGCACGGCAAAATCTAAAGAGACAAGGCAGGGAATCTAAAGACAAGAGACAATCAAAGACACCCAACAAACTCAAGCTGGTAGACCACAGGGAATTTTGAATGAAGCCTCTTAATTTATTTTGAGAATAAGAAATCAGTAGTATGAGAGAAATCTCAACAAGATTAGCTGACTAAGCCTACTTAAAAAAAATACCTCTATAGTGAATGGTGCGCCAGGTTAACCACTCCTGTTTGTTAGTCTGTATACAGCTCAACAAATAGTCGGCAAAGCCTTTCATGGGTACATAGTGGCTTTCCATTGAGGTTTTCACTCTTTGAAGGAGGTCATTTATACCAGTGAGATCTGTAGATGCAAATTGCTTTCCCTATATGTGATGGGTCACTCCTTTCACAGCCGACTTGCTCATCTCCTTTATAGAGGTTTTCTTATTTTTCTACTGCTCCCAAAGGAATGATGTTAATCACACACCCCACCATAACCCCCACCACCACCACCACCACCCACCCACCCACCCACACACACACACACACACACACACACACACACACAACTTGGCATCCAATCTTTTCCCTCCAGCTCTGTGAAACTTTGTGTGCTGATCTTTAGGAACAAAACAAGCTGTTGGCAGCAGCTTTTACCCCTGAATTAGGAAACTTTTTCCTTCTTTCAACCTGGAATATTACTTTTTTAGATTTGCCTCTCTTTTTCCCCTGATTCTAAGGAAATACCTTTCTCATTCCTTCAGAGTATTACTGTAACATGCTGGGACGTGTGGGAAATCTTGAGAGCAGTGTCCTAGAATGTTGTTTTCACTTTGGCTCCCAAATGATGTAAGCCCATAGGAACTAGAGGAACAGAGAAGTGAAGAGATCAATTTAAGGGTTAGCTGTGACAGCCTAACTTCTGAATCCCCTTACTGAAGTGGAGGGAAAGATAATGTTTGCCTTTTGCCTAAGCTTTTAAAGAACCATACAAATACTCATAGGTTTTAACCTATAATGTTCCAGAGCCTTAGGAAGGGGTTTCAGGCACACCTTATGAGCACTCTGTAAATATTTGTTGTGTCCTTCTTTGCTCCTGTCTTTACATCTTGCCTTTCATCCTTCCTTCCTTTTTGCTGGCCTCTTTTGAGCACCGAGAGCGCTGGCCTGGGCTCCCAAAAGGCAGTATAGGGTAGTAGTTAATAGCCTGTACTCTGGAGCCAGAATGGACCCTTCAGGTTTTGGATTTTCCACTTGTTGTTATATAAATAACCTTGGGGTATGTGACTTACCCCTGTGCTGCTTCCTCCGTACAGCCTGCATTAGAATAGCACCTGACACGTAGGGCTCAAAATTAAACAGGATAGTATCGAGACAGGGTAATATGTAAAATGCCTAGAACAGTGCCGGGTGTGCAGTAAACATGTAACAAACATCAGTTGGTTTTATTACTTCTAAGAATAACACTTGATCCAAACCAGTGTTGTAGTACTTAATATTATAGTTACTGTATCTGAATGGGTTTCTGCAGTGTCTCATCAGCCATGTTTTGTTTCTGTTTGTATATGCAGCATCTAGCACAACACCAGACATGGTCAAGCTTAAAATCGATTTTGATAACTCCTTTTTTAGTTTTCTTATATGAAGTATATTAGAAAAAGTGAATGTAATTCTCATCATTAGTCCTTATGAAAGAGATTGAAACACAGATAATCTGCAAATCATTTCCATTTTGTTTAGCTTTGCCCCTTTGGCATGTATTCCACTAATATTAGGGAATCAGTACTAACTATTGGCTCTTTTCTAGGGAGGGTAAAAAATAGTTGTGTTTGTGTGCTGGAAGACAGCCAAACCAAGTTCCCAAATCACGTACCTTTTAGCAGATTTCTTCTCAACAACCAGGGAGGGTTTTTTATTGTTGTTCTTATTGTTTTTTACATTTCTAAAAATGACAGGTGCCCAGATGGTACCATCAGATATGATTCTGTACGTCTGGGGTGGGACCCCAGTGGCTGTGTATTTTCAAAAGCTCCATGGTGATTTCACTGCACACCCACGGTGTTGAGAATCTCGGAGTTAGTAAAACTCTTCAAACTATAATATTGCTTCATGTCAAATATGCATTAATTTTGACTTTGATATAGAAAGGGAGATTGGGTGGCATCTAGATAACGATTTAAATAGACAGTAGAAGGGAAAATGAAGTCAAACGCATGAATTATTTCCTAGATAAAGGAATCATTTGTGGTACTCCATGAACTAATACAGCATTTGAGAATAAAGTAAAGGAAAAAAATGGGCTAGGGAAAAGTAAGAAGAAACTGTTTTCTGGTAATGAGCAAATGGAAGATGAAATAAATGCACTTCAACAAAATTGGCTATAAAGAACATGTTATTTTCCCCATTAACTTACATCATGAAAGTAGGAAAGGGCTGCCGTGGAGAGTGGGGAATCCTCGAGAAGACTGGCTAGGTAACTGGGAAGGTAAGGAGTTAGATGCTAACCCAACCCTAGTCATTAGACGTCTCCACAGCTGGATTTCTGGGACCTTTCCCACCCCCTGTCATTTTCTCCATATCTGTGAGCCTAGCCAGGTGGATTCTGGTAGATCAGCCTTCTGCAGTTTCATATTGTTGCCTGCCCCCAAAAGGTCTGGGACAGGATGGTAGTCCTGGACACATTAGAAGGACAAATCTTGGTGCCATGGTCATATCTTGGGCTTACCTTGGATATCCAGGTAGGAAAGATAGCTTGGCTGGGCCCATTTCCCAGCCTTGGGGTGTTAAAGATAGAAAAGAGTCACTGTTGGCGCATCTGGGTGGCTCATTCGGTTAAGTGTCCCACTTCGGCTCAGGTCATGATCTCACGGCTCGTGGGTTTGAGCCCTGTGTCAGGCTCTGTGCTGACAGCTCAGAGCGTGGAGTCTGCTTTGGGTTCTGTGTTGCCCTCTCTCTCTGCCCCTCCCCCACTCATCCTCTCTCTCTCTCTCTCTCAAAATAAAATAAATATTTAAAAATAAGAATAAAAGAGTCACTCCCATCTCTCCCTTTTGCCTGAGAGGATTGAGATAGCATGCCCGTGGCACTCACAGATCAGACCCCTCACTGGTCCCTGAGCGGGCCTCATCGACTCTACCAATGGCTACCTCTCCCAGCTCCTGGGTTTCCCCAGCCTACATTGCCCACCTCAGCCCAGTCTCTCCCTGTTGGTATTGTGTTCATCCTTTAAGGCCTCCCAACTGGAGGTGATCTCTTTGTCCTCCAAACTCCTGCAGCTCTTAAGCACCGCCCCTCAGGCATTATAATTGTGAAGATAGCGCCATGCTTACTGTGTTACTCTATGTCTGATGGCAACTTGCACACAATAGGAGCCTTATAAATGGTATCTGCAATTAATGTCTTCTTGGATACTTTATAGTAGAGACATGATTTGTTTTCTTGTAGAATATTTTGATGTTTACAGAATACTTTTTGACTCCATCCTCTTTTCTCTTTATTTTCCATCACACCCTCCAACTGCATGAAAAATTGTTTTCCATCCATATATACATATACATTCATCCAGTGTTTAGCCCGTGCCCTCACAACAGATGAACTTAATTTCCCACCTTCATTTACCGCCTTTCCGGTAATTCCTGATAGAGCTGGGCTATGGTAGGATGCACCTCCAGGACACCGAATAAATTCTACCCTGGAAGTTTCTTTGTTCAGCCAAACCTTTAGGTTATAGAAATCAAACTGATACTCTATTAATGGAATAAACCGAAAAAATCTAGTTTACCCTGTCAAGGCCCGTCTCTTGCCCTCCAGAAGGTATATGCCTGCCAACGCAGTTCACCATTTTGCATGCAGGGTTTTCTGGTGATGTACAGTTTGAGCTCTTTGATGACCTTGCTATCTTTGAATTTCTCCTGGCACTCCAAATGGGTTGCTTGGTTTACAGGTCTTTATGATAACTCCAAATTTCTAGAGGCGATCTCCAGATAAGTGTCTGAAGGCAGGGAGGCGAAGGACTGCACACAGGCTCATACACTGCTCTTCCCTCGTCTCTCCCCGCCGGCCCCACAGCCACATACACTGTCGGCAGCATCAGTTTGTAAACACAACCGTTATTAATAAGCTGGGACCAGGGAGAAAACTAGTAAGCCCTTTGGTACCTGCGTCTTGGGTGTAACCTGCAAGACACACTGTCACAGACTAATCATTGCGCAGTGTGATTGCAGGCGACTGAACAGGTTAGAAAATCTATTCCTGATTTGCTGCTGACTAGCTTTGTGAAATAGGCAAACCATATTACTCTTTGATTTAGTTGTCTTATTCAAAAAAAGAAAAATAACAGGTGTTTAAAAAGCACTCCGAAATTCCTCTGAAAGCAGGTCTTTAAGTGCAAAGTACTATTGTTGTTTTTATTAATATTATTATTAGTGTTGTGATATGATTTAGTTTTATGCCATGTAGTTCACAGATATTTCCATTCTCACTGATGAATTACAAAACACTTCTGTGTCATTCTTTATCATTGCATTGGTGATAGTTTAGCACGTCTTTGTCTTAAACCTTGTTAAAGTATATATCCAAAATAGATATCATTAATAAAATACAATTATCAAATTAAATGTGTCTATACTGCTTCCCATTGTTTTTAAAACCTCCTTAAAAACATGGTTACCAACAACTACTAAATAAGACCTTTAATTACTGCCAATCTTCTCTTGAAAGTAACAGTGCTTATCTTGAGTAGTTTGAACTGTAAGTGGTATTCAGTACACAGTGGGGTTATAATGCGATTATGAAGTATACTAAGTTGGTGATAAGTAAGTGTGATAAACCATATATTTGTATTAGAAACAGTATTTGAATTATCAACTGAATAAGAAGGCTACAACTGCTGGTTACTTAGGTCAGGTATGTCATAAAAGCTAAGCGTAGTTAAGTATGCTTGGAATAAAAAATTGTGTGCACTTCCCTATATAGTCCAGAAACCTAAATTATTTTTAAATGTTTTATTTATTTCTGAGAGAGAGAGAGACAGCTGAGCAGGGTAGGGTCAAAGAGAGAGGGAGACACAGAATCCAAAGCAGGCCCCAGGCTCCGAGCTGGCAGTCAACACAGAGCCTGACACGGGTCTCCAACCCACAGACCACAAGACCGTGACCTGAGCCGAAGTTGGATGCTTAACCGACTGAGCCACCCAGGCGTCTCCTGACTCTTTTTTTTTTTTATGTTTATTTTTGAGAGAAAGGGAATAAGAGAGCGCACACAATTGGGGGAGGGGCAGTCCCCGGGTCGTGTGTTCAAGCCACACACTGAGCTCCACACTGGACTCTGTGCTGGTTGTGAAGCCTACCCTAAAACAAAAACAGGTAAAAAAGATTCCTAGTCCAGACAAAGAGCATAATTCAAGGCATGTTTAGACATCAGAAACGTGTAGGTGGCCAGGACAGTTTCCTTTCCAGATCTTTTTTTATGGTCTAGGATACTAGTGGCTGTTACAGAATCATGGAGGAAACTGAACCTTCTCTCATGCTTAGCTGGTTTCATTTGGACCGAAGTGACTTTTAGAAGGGTGGCCATTAACTAACCTCTCTGTCGATTAACATATATCATTAAATCTAAAATGTAATTGATTTAAGACACATCCTGGTTTCAGAGATCTTCAAACATGGGGGAAGGGATTCATCTCAGAATTGGTGAAATATGGTTTGATAATGGACTTAATCTCTGTTTGGTCAGCCTATAACCAGGGACAGCATTGAGATGCAAATGCTGACTCCTGCTTTGCCCTGTGGTTAAACTATTCACGTTGGCTGTCCCCTTCCGTACTACCTGATGCTGATTATAATTGATTAACAGAAGACTTTCTGGTGCTTAGGAGTAAGTTTAAACCTCTTGCCCAGTAACAATTCATTTGCCCTATTCATTTTCTATAAATATCCCTCTGCTGCCATGAATGCAGACAAGGCTATTTTATTCTCATAAATAGTACCGGAACAAGCTTAACCAATCACCTTCTAGCACTCAAGCAACTCTGCAGAACTCCTTGTTAGAATACCACATGCTGCAATTCGCATGATCACATTAGCTATCCAAATGCACCATTATTTGTTTTTAAATACTGGAGTGTTTACCTGAATTTTCCCACCTCACTTTATCAGTACATTGTCACTGCAATGACACATTTATTTATATGCCTCGATATCTTCACTTTATGTTATTTTAAAAATATATTCCTATGTCTCCATAATGATAGTCTTAAACATCCTAAAATATTGTTAGGAAGCAGATTCATGTCTTTGTTTTTCATGATGCTCTCTTGAATCTTGCCTTTACTCAGACTTTGAAATATTTCAACACTTCTAAACTCCTGCCTTAAAATTTCTATCCCAGTCTTACTCTGGAAACTGAGCATGACTTCTGAAACTTCAACGGCTCTTGAAAGTAATTTAGGACTTAAAAATGAAGTGTTTCTTGCCCACAGTGGAGTCTGGCACCTAATGGTTGCAATTTCGGACCCTGCTATGTAAAGTTCCGAAATACAAGCCATTCAGTTAACACTTACGTAAAACTCATACACGAGTTAATGAATAACATTTATCACATAGTAACAAGGAGTCCTAAGTGCTTTGGCAAATGTATTGGTTTGAACTATATAAAATTGCTGACATTTGACCATTTCGACCTACCAAAAATGGCATTCAATCCTAACGTTACAGGTTTGGGTCAGTCCAAGCTTATATAAACCACTTTATCTACTTTTGCAGTTTTGTCTTATTTTTCCCCTCAATTAGTGCTTTTAATCCAACAACCTTCTCCCTGCTACTACCTTTTTGTATTTCCCAGTTCGTAACATTTTTTCCTAGTGCTCTTCTCTTTTCAACTAATTCCCCAAATCTATTTACCTTCAGAGATAGTAGCACAAAGAAAGTTAGTTGCGTAGCACCTCCGTGATGCGGTCAGTACTTAGCATCTCAAGTGTTTGGCCTGTTGGGAGATGTTCATTATCCTAAAAGGTTAGTGTCATCGAATACATTCATTGCCCAACAAATAAGCCACCACAGTTCCCTACTTCTCAAATGAAAAAGGCAGAAAGAAAAAGTACTACCTTTTTATTCACTACTGATAGAGGCCATGTTATGTGATGTTTTTGTTAGGATATCATTTGGCCCAAGCACCTCTGGAGAATAAAATTAACTAATAAACGCCCTTTGGTATATTCACCTTTTATTCAACTGAATGTAAATTAATAAGCCCCTGCAGTTTTTTAAAGTTTGTTTATTTATTTTGAGAGACAGCATGTGCAGAAAGGGCAGAGAGAGGGGGGGACAGAGAGAATTCCAAGCAGGCTCCACTCTATCAGTTCAAGGAGCCCGATGTGGAGCTCAAACTCACAAATCTGTAAGATCATGACCTGAGCCAAAGTCACGAGTCAGACACTTGACCGACTGAGCGACGCAGGTGCCCTGGTCCCTCCAGTTTTTTTTTTTTTTTTTTTTTAATCATTTTACTGTCTTTGGGTCTTTGTTGTGAAAAAGAAATGGGATATATTACATTTTATTAGAAGCAGTAGAGATATCAACCATCAGTTGGTTTGAAACTAGAAATTGTACCATTTATAGCTCTGTCCATTTGTGTATGTGATTTTTCCTGTTCCAGGGGTATGTAATGACTGTTCATGTATTTAAACTCACCCATATTTTTGTCCTGATAAATTTGCTGTTTTTATTTGAAGAGGATTTATCAGTAGTAGTTGGTAATGTCAAGTAAATAAAAAAAAATTCAAATCCCTTATTATTGAACTATTCAGCTCCTTACATGTGTAATGCTAGTTTTCACTATAACCTGCCTATGTAAATGTTGTTTTCCCCCATTTTACAGATGTGAAACTGAGGTCAGCGTATGTTATTTCCTAGGGTGAGAATCTAAATCTAGTACAGACCCATAATTCAAATCAGGGGCCAGTTGATTCCAAAGACTTTGACCCCACCCCCACGCTACCCTTCTCCTATGGCATACTTCCTAGTTATTTAAAAAGAAATCTCCAAACATCTATGTCACTACCATGCCTCTCATACTATATATTACTGTCCTATATTTTATTATAAATTTGTTTTACTTTAATAAATAGTCACTGATCCCTCAGGGAAATACAAATCAAAACTACAATGAGGTATCCCCTCACACCTGTCAGAATGACTAAAATCAACAACACAAAAAACAACAGATGTTGGCGAGGATGCAGAGCAAGGGGAACCCTCTTGTACTGTTGGTGGGAATGCACACTGGAGCAGCCACTCTGGAGAACAGTATAGAGATTCATCAGAAAGTTAAAAATGGAACTACCCTACAATCCACTAATCACAACACTAGGTATTTACACAAAATATAAAAACACTAATTCACAGGGATACATGTACCCTAATATTTATAGTAGCATTGTCTACAATAGCCGAATTATAAAAACAACCCAAGTGTCCATCAACAGTTGAGTGGATAAAAAAGATGTGGATGGGGCACCTGGGTGATTCAGTTAAGTTTCTGACTCTTGATTTCAACTCAGGTTGTGATCCCCAGGTTAGGCTCCACACTAGCATGGAGCCTTCTTGAGATACTCTCTCCTTCTCCCCCTCCCCTGCTTGCATGCATGCATGCACGCTCTCTCTCTCTCTCTCTCTCTCTCTCAAATAAAAAAAATAATACACACACACACACACACAAATGGACTACTACTCAGCCATAAAAAAGAATGAAATCTTGCCATTTGCAGTGACATGAATGGAGCTAGAGAGTATAATGCTAAAGGAAATAAGTCAGAGAAAGATAAATAGCATATGATTTCACTCATATGTGGAATTTAAGAAACAAAACAAATGAGCAATGGGAAGAAAAGGTGGGGTCAAACCAGAAACAGACTCTGATCTATAGAGAATAAACTGGTAGTTACCAGAGAGAAAAGGGTTGGGGGGATGGGTTAAATAGGACACAGGGATTAAGGAGGGCACTTGTCCTTATGAGCACTGGGTGATGTATGAAGTGTTGAATTGCTGTATACACCTGAATCTAATATTAGGCTATATGTTAACTAGAATTTAAATTCAAACTTAAAAAAACTTAAGTATATTTACTAATGGCCTACCCTGTACCAGGCATCCCATGGCATATTCTACAGGAGAGAAACAAGGTAATTTCAGACAAAAACAACCCCTACTGGGACAATAAAAGTGGAGGGTGGTTTAATGGATAGTAAGTTCTTTGTAAGGAGGTGGCTTTTGAGCTGAGACCTAAATGACAAGAAGAAAGCAGCCACAGGCAAGTCTGCAAGCAGGATATGTGAGACCAAGGGCAAGGTGAAAGAACCTGGGGCAGGAGCATCTTGCAGCAGCAAGGGCCCTCTGTGGCTGAAGGGCAGCGAGGGGAAGGAATGTAGGTGAAGCTGGAGAGTTAAGCAGGAGCTCTGTGGATATGCAGGTCAGGGGTATGAATAGTATTCTCAGTACAGTGGGAAAGCTCTTTGCGGCTTTTAAAAGGAGGAGGGATGGCATGATCTGATTTTTGACTTTAAAATTGCTGACTGCTGTTTGGTGAGTGCGACTGAATTATGTGTATTTCCACAACTTTTGGAAGACTGTAGTAAGTGTTCACCTTCAGGAAACATCCCATGTTTTCCCTCTGGAAATGACACACACAGACCTAGAGAAAAATGCGGAAGCCTTGAAAATGGTCCATTAACTAGGGAGAGTCTAAAGAGTACCACAGTTTCCAACAATGATGGGGATACCCAACCTTATACCCCCCACTGTGTGGTGGTTGTTGCAAGCTCTGCTCAGTAGCAGCTGGGAACCCAAAGACCTGGAGTGTGACAGTGACTACATTTGTAATATGTGTTGTCCCACTGCCCCATACTTAGAGTAGGGCAGGAGATCAAGAATTGTGTGCACAGGGGCGCCAGGGTGGCTCAGTCGGTTAAGCTTCTGGCTCATGGTTTCAGCTCAGGTCATGATCTCGCGGTTCTTGGGTTCACGCCTCACATTGGGCTCTGCCCTGACAGCCGGAGCCTGCTTGGGATTCTCTGTCTCCCTCTGTCTCAACCCCTTCCCCCCCACACACACTCTGTCTCTCTCAAAATAAATAAACTTTCAAAAACTACATAAAAAAGAGAATTGTGTTGATGTACAAATTCTTAGTAGACGGTAACAGTCAGTGTTGCAGAACCTTCCACATTGGTCCAAGTGCCCTGTTGTTTATAAATTTCACAAAAACAACCTTCTGGTTGTATCTTTTGAACTTTTGAGTGTGAGGGTTGAATTTTTTGGTGAGGAAATAATTGTGTTTGGGTTCGTTTTTAATTTTAAAAAATACTTCCAATGGTAGAAAATACTCATTCCTTTAAAAATCTGGCTGTTACTAGATCCACATTTGCTTTTCTGTGTTTTTGTGAACAACTGATCAAATTAGATTCGTCACTCTTGGCTTGTGGTGATTTGAAATTGAAATGGAATATATTAAAGCAGCCAACCACACTGATTACATTGCAAGCCTCATTTAATTTCATACATTCACACATTATAGTGAAAGGCGACTTTTTTTAATGCATGATTGTGACTGTACCTTGAGCAACTCCAAAGGTCATCTGTAATGGGTGCATAATTTGTTAGTGTTAGATATCTGATTTATAGTAGGTGTTCCTCAGCCTGATTTGTCCTAGTAGTAAATATGGTGAGCATCCAAAGTCACATCTGTAACAAGTTCAGCCTGTTACATTTGGTGGTATTGTCTTACTCTTCATTGGTTAGTAGACCACAGTAAATCACAGAATAGCTGTCATTCTCAAGTTGAGAAAGTACTAGTACTGTGCCCCTCTTGCACAGGGGTTAAATGAGCTATTCTTCCGAAGAGGGCAGGCTGGCCCAGGTTAAGGTGTTAAGAGTATTACCAGCTCTGCTAACAGCAGTTGCTCACAACTGCTGGAGTCTTAGTCCCAAAAAATCTGTAAGAGAACTTTTTGGGTTTCACGAGAGCAAGAACATTCATGAATTTACTCCTTTTTTTTGTTTTGCTTCCTGTCAGTGAGTTCTACTAACTTAATTGACTCTGTGCCTTTCTGTGTGATGGGCTCCTTGGTGGGGGGTGGGGGGACAAAGACCCAGAGCACGTTTAGGATGCAATCTCTGCCCTCAAGTAGAGCGCGATCGGATACAGCCATTTGTCCCACTGCACAGTTATTAGGACATGAAATGGCTTGAATGCTGTCAGTGCCTCAAGTGCACGGCTCACTTGAGCCCACCTCTGTTCCAAACTTCATCACACGGGGTGAGCCCTATGGTCTGGGCGAAAGAGCTATTAGGTGCGTTTTGAGAATTTGTCTGTAGTGTTGTCTTTTATTTTGTTTATGATAGTAGGGACTGGTTCTTTTTTTTTTTTTTTTTTAATTTTTTAATGTTTTATTTATTTCTAGGAGAGAGAGAGAGAAAGAGACAGCGTGAGCAGGGCAGGGTCAGAGAGAGAGGGAGTCACAGACTGAAACAGGCTCCAGGCTCTGAGCTGGCAGGCAGCACAGAGCCTGACGCGGGGCTCGAACCCATGAACCGCGAGATCATGACCCAAGCGAAAGTCGGACGCCTAGCCGACTAAGCCACCCAGCGCCCCTGGACTGGTTCATTTAATTTAATATTACTTACAGTTTGAAGATTTCTTCAGATGGGTGTGGATTTGTTTTTGTGGGCTTTGATCAGTTTGTTACTTTTCAGCTTTCAGTAACAAAAGGTACCTAAGCCATTTTTAAAACTCTATTATTGAAATTCTTGTATGCGGGAGGATAAAACAAATATGCTACCCAGTTCAAGTTGAAGGAGTTCATTTTTTTGAGCTTTTTTCCACCTCACATATTTTATCTTTTTGTGTGTATGAGAACCTTTAAGTTCTACTCTCAGTGAATTTCAAGTATACAATACACTGTCACCAACTATGGTCACCATGCTGTAAATTAAATCCTCATTCCTTATTCATCTTACAGCTGCAAGTTTGAACTCTTTTACCAATCTCTTCCTAGTTCCTCCACTTTTCTACTCTCAATTTGACTGTGGTTTTGTTTTGGGGTTTTTTTTTTAGTTTATTTATTTTTGGGGGCGGAAGAAGGGAGTGAGGGAATGAGAAGGGGAGAAGATCCCCAAGCAGGCTCTGCGCTGTCAGCCCAGACCCCGATGTGGGGCTCACACTCATGAACCCGTGATACCATGACCTGAGTCAAAATCAAGAGTCAGACGTTTAACTCGTTTAACTGACTGAGCCACCCAGGCACCCCGGTTTTGTTTACATTCCACGTATAAATGATACCATGCAGCATTTGTCTTTCTCACTTGCTTCATTTAGCATAATGCCCTCAAGGTCCATCCACGTTGCCACACATGGCAAGGTTTCCTCTGTCTCTCATGGCTGAATAATAGATACAACGCATCTTTATCCAGTCATCCCTCGATGGACACTTAGATTGTTTCAATGTCTTGGCTACTGTGAGTGATGAAAACTCTTAAAACTATAACTCAGTTTCCTAGGAAAGTAATTCCATTATTAGAAACAAAATAGAGGTACCTGAGTGGCTCAGTTGGTTGAGCCTCCGACTCTTGATTTCAGCTCAGGTCATAATCTCATGGTTGTGAGAGGTAGACTTTATAGGCTAGGGTAGGGAAAGAAATAAAACTCGAAGGGGGATTGACACAGAGCTCTGTTCCTAGTCTGCATTTCGTGTAATTCTAGTTCCACTAGTATTCCTGGTCCCCTGGGCCAAAGAAGTTTAGAAACTGCTACGTTCAATGTACTTTCCCCTTTTGTTGTTTTTAATGTATATTGGCATATTTAAGGCTCACAGGTGTCCGTCAGAGAAATCTGTATAATTTTGTTTTAAGCCAGCTCTCCCTGTGCATTTATCTGGTTACAGGAATAGTTTGAGAAATACCAGAATCGTATGTTAGCAATTCTTCATTCTCTTTTACCGCTGATGAATAAATAGATAGCAAAAATTCAAGTCCCAACCAGCTGTCTCCTAAACTACCTTACACAATTTTTTGAAATATTTTTAGTGTTTTAGGGGCGCCTGGGTGGCTCAGTCTGTTAAGCGGCCGACTTTGGCTCAGGTCATGATCTTGCAGTTTGTGAGTTCGAGCCCTGCGTCAGGCTCTGTGCTGACAGCTCAGAGCCTGGGGCCTGCTTCAGATTCTGTGTCTACTCTCTCTGCCCTGTCTCTCATGCTCTGTCTCTCAGTCTCTCAAAAATAAATAAACATTAAAAAAAAAAGAAAGAAAAAATATTTTTAGTGTTTTATTTATTTTTGAGGGAGAGACAGAGTATGAACAGGGGAAGGGCAGAGAGAGAAGGAGACAGAGAACCCAAAGCAGGATCCAGGCTCTGAGCTGTCAGCACAGAGCCCAATGCGGGGCTCAAACCCATGAACCGAGAGATCATGACCTGAGCCGAAGTTGGGTGCCCAATTGACTGAGCCACCCAGGTGCCCTTAAAACCTTACATGATTTTTATTGAACATATCTTCTGTGCTGGTCACTGTGAGTGGTAGAAAATAAGTGGTCACTGTGGCTCTGATTTAACAGTGGTGAATTAAGCCCTTGACCACAAAACAACACAAAGCCATGTGGAAATTGTCTTGGGCAGCAGCAGAAGCATCCATACAGCTCTGAAGTCCAGACTTCTGGTTGCCTAGAAATGTTGATAAAAAGCTAAAAAAAATATGGAAGAAGCAAGGAGGTACTAAGCACGTAGGTGGAAAAAGAAGGCAAGGAGGAGAGATGTACATAGTGGCCATGAAGTAGAATTGATAGTAATATTGGAATGGAGACAAGGAGGACAACTGGCGGAGACGAGGGCCGCTTCGGTTTGGGCAGGAGCAGACAGCAGCTGCTCATGTGTTATCACATCTCCTGCCAACCCCCAGACCATAGGAGTCACAGGCACCAGCATGCCACACATGAGGCCATCAGCTGAGATAGTTCAGTATTTTAATAGTGTGCCATGGCCTCCTAACACAGGGATCACAGACTCACACGGCTTTGGGGACTGTGCAAAAAGCTACTGGAGCAGGCCATGTGGCGGAAAAATTGGAGTGGTGGGGATCATTGTAGTGCGTGTGCTTTCATACAGAAAACATGGGCTCCGCTTTGCCACACATTCTGATTCTTCAAGGGGAGCCAGAAACACGGGTGTTTCTGAAATTACCTAGTTTTTAAGCTTTGGCTTCAGTTTTTTATTTTGTTTAATAAATGCTGGGGAATACTAAGTGAGAATGTGTGAACTCTCTTACATTAACCGATGGGAGTAAATTGGTGTAAGAAATTTGGTGGTATCCAGTAAAGGTGAAGATGTACACAGATCACCCATCAGTTGCATCTGTCCTTGTATGCTCTGGAGACCCTCACACACCACGCTCACAGAGACTTGTAGGATGAGTATCTCGGCATTGTTCCAAACAGTCCCCCAGGCAAGCAAGCTGCAGATAGAAAAGTGCAGATGAAATGACCTGACCACAGTAGACAATGTATTGTAGCGGAACAAGAGGGGAAACGTGGAAAGCCAGTAGGAGGTATTAAAGTGGGAGAGGGGTAGCTCGAATTGCAAACAGAGTAAGTATACCTCTAAGCCGGGGCTTCTCAACCTCGGCACTGCGGGCATTTTGGACTGGACCATTCTTTGATGTAAAGACTGTCCTGTGCACTGTAGTAGCCATAGCAGCATCCCTGGCCTCTACCCACTAGATGCCGGAAGCGCCCCTCACCCCCACCCCAGTCGTGACAACCAAAAATGTTTCCAAAAGTCTCAGTTGAGAACCACTAGTCTAAGCAGCATATTATTGTGAGGTTCCAAGTGTACATATCCAATCCATATAAAAGAGAAGACCAGGCAGAGCCTGAGTTAGTCGGGAGATTGTATGGAGAATGCGAGATTAGAGATGGACCCTGCAAGCAGGGGGAGCACGCGCACACGTCCCAGACATGCTACATCTTGTCTGTTTCAAGCCGTAAAACTCGTCTTTTCCTTAATCTTGTATTTCCCTCCAGCTTACTTCCTGCCCCTGCTTCTCCTTGACTTCTGAGAGTCTTGCAAGAGCGATCTTCATCCACTCTTCACCTCCATCATTTTAGTTGGAGCAACAACTCTCTTGCTCACACAAGGTGCCTGGGGACTTCCTAATTCCAAATCCAGTGGAATCTTTCCAGCCGTTATGTTGCCGTTGACTTCCCTCCCACAGCTGTTTCCTACTCTTAAAATTATATTTCCTCTTACATAATCAAAAATGTAAGTCACAGTTCATGTATAGAAATGTTAAGCTCTGCATTACTGAAGCAGGGTGATTGTTGGAAAGACCACCAAACGCTGAATAGAAGCGAGGCAAGATTTTATTCATGGCCGGGCCAAACCTGATCTCCTGATCTTAAGGAGAAAAATGCAGAGAATGGCCCCAAAAGGTAGCAGTGATCTTATATGGATTTCAGCAAGGCAGAATACGTCATTATTTAGTTAACCAATTACAACATTTCATGGTAGCCAATTATATTGTGACACACGGACGTTAGTTTTGGCGGAAACCTATCATTTTAAAATTCTTTGTCTTAAGAGGGTTTGAAATGACCAATCATAGTTAGATGCCTAAGGTGGGGGGGGGGGGGTGTACCGTGGGGCAGTGACAGACCACCTGATGCCAAATGGTAATGAGGTGTTCTGTAACCTTTGTATACAGGGTGTGGTTAACCAGAACAGGGAAGCACAAGCTTGCTGAGCAGATTTACAGAAGCAGAATTAGCATGTTAGTGTTTAACCTAACCATGCTTGAGGTCAACCTACAATTAATATAATCTAGAAATTTGTGCCTCCCCTGTATCATAGAATATTACGCAACCATTAAAACTCTTTTTTCCCCCGGCACCTGGGTGGCTCAGTTGATTCAGTGTACGACTTTTGGTTTTGGCTCAGGTCATGATCTCATGGTTCGTGAGTTCAAGTCCCACATGGGGCTCCATGCTGCAGGTGTGAAGCCTGCTTGGAAGTCTCTCTGTCCCTCTTTCTCTGTCCCTCCCATGCTTGTACTCTCTCTCAAAATAAATAATAAAAATCAACTTTAAAAAACCCTTCTTTTCCAGAAATGTATACTGTGTACAAGGAAACGTTACAGAGTGGATTAAGGAAACCAGGTTTCAGATCTTTGCAGTCCGTATACTCTCCCCCACAGTAACACACACAGATCCTTACACATGTGAGTTTAGCAAAAGGCTGGCCGGGAATGCACTGTAATGGTAGCAGGCATTTCCTGACACAGAGGAGGGAGGCATACTGAAAGGTGGCTTCTACACTTTGCCTGCATGCTCTTCCTCCTGTGCACATTTTTCCTGGGTGCTCTCATCTGTACTCTGCACACCAATGAGTCCCACAGCTGACGCTCCACCCAATCTGTTTCAGATTGACTTAAGATTTTTGGACCTAATGATGTTTGGACATGTCCTTTTAGATGTCCCAGGACCATCTCTCAAAAATCAGCATGTGCCCACACTGAAACGGAATCATTCCTCTTTCCCTACAAGCTTTTCTTTTTGCCTTCCCTGTCCCAGTCGTTGGCATTCAACATTTATCCTGTCACCCGAGTCAGAGGCATCCTACCCTTCTTTGCTCCTCCCTCCACATCCAGCCCACCCCAAGATTTGTAGCTGATTCTGCCTCTGGGCTCATCCCGCAGCTCTCTCCCTCCCCCTACTTTGCTTGCTACCCCTTCGTGCAGGTGGTCCTCTAAATAGGATTCCTAGACAAATCTTACTGGTCTTTCTGCTTCTAGACCTGTTCTGTCCAGTGTGGTAGCCACGAGCCAGCCCCATGTGCCTAGTGAGCACTTTACATGTGGCCAGTTTTAATTGAGATGTGTTGTGTCAGATACACTTCATTAATATCCTTATATTGGTTACATGCTGAAGTGATAATGTTTTAGATGTATTGGATTAAATGAAATATATTCTTGAAATCTGCCCTTTTTATTTTAGTTGTTTTTTTTTAATGTGGCTAGTAGAACATTTTAAATATCATACATGGCTTGCATGATCTCTCTAGGGGACCGTGCTACATCTAACTGCCCCCCTATATGATTTGTTCTCGGCACTACTGCCACCGTATCTTGCTGAAAACCAAACTCCCTGAGCTCAAAACCATTTCAAGTTCTTTAGGAAACAGTGTCCGGTTGGTTTAGCACACATTGCCTTCCCTGAAGGCATTCAATTTCAAAAAGTTTTGGAACACTATTGTCCAAACAAAGTATCCAGCTAGACTGATCTCTAGCTTGGCAGCCTTCAAAGCCTAACTTGATGACTGTAGTCTCGGTGGCACCTCTCCCTTCAGATACTCAGTAGCTGGTAGACATTTGCTACACTGTACATAGATTTAAGTAGAGCCCTGTATCAGTTCTGCATTAGTACATAACAGAAATTTAAAAAAAAATTTTGATGTTTATTTAGAGAGAGACAGAGCACGCGTAGGGGTGGGGCACAGAGAGGGAAACATAATCCGAAGCAGGCTCCAGACTTTATCAGAGAGTTCGATACTTACGATCTATCTTTGAGGGAAAAACAATAAACAGGAGGATGTTGGACAAGATGGCCAAACAAAAAATGGGTCCTGAAATATTAAATTAATTTTAAATTAAAAGAGCTGTGTTCAGGTGTTCCTGGGTGGCTGAGTCGGTTAAGCATCCGACTTTGGCTCAGGTGATGATCTCACAGCTTGTGGGTTCAAGCCCCATGTCGGGCTCTGTGCTGACAGCTCAGAGCCTGGAGCCTGCTTCAGATCCTGTGTCTCCCTCTCTCCCTGCCCCACCCTCACTCACGCTCTGTCTCTCAAAAATTAACAACATTTAAAAATTTAAAACCGTTGTATCCAAACAGTATTTTGGCTATCTGGAATTTGTCTTGTTTGTCCATCAGTATAGGTCTAGGGTGGCTGACAAACTAAGAGAACCATAGCTGAGGATATTTACCGAGGGGGAGGTTGCTAGGTTTTGTTGTCATTGGTGCGATTTGATACATATATGATGCTGTGACAGCCACCTAGAAAGAACTAAAGTTGTTTTCAGATACTGAAATACTGCGTTTACTTTGGCTCTGATGTTGTGCCACTGTTAAGGGTTCGATTTTTCTGTCACTGTGTTGCTTTGCTTCCTTGGGTGACTGTAACACGTTGTGTGTTTAGAAAAGGACGTCTTCTGGGGCGCCTGGGTGGCTTAGTCGGTTGGGCGTCCGACTTTCGCTTAGGTCATGATCTCGCAGTTTGTGGGTTCGAGCCGCGTCGGGCTCTGTGCTGACTGCCAGCTCAGAGCCTGGAGCCTGTTTCAGTCTGTGACTCCTCTCTCTCCTGACCCTCCCTGCTCATGCTGTCTCTCTCTCTCTCCTAGAAATAAATAAAACATAAAAAAAAAATTAAAAAAAAAAAAAGAAAAGGACGTCTTCTTCCTCATGGCATAACAGCGCTGCGTTTTTAGCGGGGACGCGCTTGCCTGTAGTTTGCCACTTGTTATTTCTTCCATAACCTGTGACTGTGGCTTCCATAAAGGTGCTGCCTGCACAGATCCTTTCTTTGCTCGCAGAGCACAGCTGTAACCTCGGGAATATTAATCTGCGGTTTGCCCAGTCCCATCTCTGCGCTCCTCTCCCGTGTGGTTTCGGAGGCGTCTTCTGTGTGCCCAGAACCCTCCTGCTCCTTCCTCCCTCCTGACCTCTAAAATAAGGATAAACCCTCCATTTGCACTTTTCAAAAAGATAAAAAGATTTCATTTGTGGTATGATTGTATTCTTCCTTCTAAGGTTATTTGTATTGTCGGGCTTTGCTCTGTTTCGTGTGGAAGGAATGTGAAACACCCCCAGGTAGGTGCTGGGTTACATTTGGAGCAGGGGTCCTTCGCTGCTTTTGCTCGAATCACATATACACAGGGGCACCTGGTGGGCTCAGTCGGTTAAGCATCTGACTCTTGATTTTAGCTCATGTCATGACCTCAGGGTCGTGAGATTGAACCTCACATTGGGCTCTGTGCTGAGTGTGGCACCTGTATAGGACTCTCTCTCTCTCTCTCTCTCTCTCTCTCCCTCCCCTCTCCCCCTCTCTGCCCTCCCTGCTCACTCTCTCCTTCTCAAACAAATAAATAAATAAAATGTCAAAAAAATGTTGGTTTTTAAAAATCACATATACACAACAGTGCCTTTAAGGCCAAAGCTTAAAGCACACCAGACTTAATTCCTCTTAAGGGCCCTGGGAGTGGTGAGAGGGGACCTTTTCTCTACTTCTTCTCTTCCACAAATAAGCAAGACTCTTCATTCCTCATTCAAGCTCCTCCTGGCCCTCCCCACAACAAAAACAAGTTTTACTTGAGCACAGCCAACCCTCCAGCAGAGGTTCTGTGCCTCACTTAACAGTAAATTCTAGGCTGGAAGCTTAAAAAAAATCCACCTGCCCAGGTCCTACCCCAGACCCCTCAGATCTCACCCTCTGGCTGGGTCCCAGGCACCAGTGTACTTGAATGCCGGTGTGTGGCCATGGTTGAAAAGTACTGCTCTACAGATCTTTGTCACCTTCACACCTCTCACAGCTTGTTCCTAGACTTAAAGTTGTGGAGAACATGGTCATCAGGTTCCATAGGTGAAGAGCATTCTATTGTTTGTTGTGACAAACTGTGATGTTACCCCTTGCTGACAGCTGTCACTTATTGATCAGCTATATGTCAGGCACTCTGCTGTGTCTGTCTCTGTGCATGTTGTCTTTACATTTTTACTGCAGCTTTATATATATTATATTTACTTTTGTACTTTATTCTCTTTTACTATGTTTAATCTTAACTACAAAATGGGTCTTATTATTACCATTTCACAGAGAGCAAAAGGAAGTGTTAGAAAGGACAGATGATGTTGTCATTATCACACAACCAGTAAATGAAGGGAAACCTGACAATATGGATCACATGTTAGACCAAGAACAAAGAAAGAAAAATATAAAAAAATAGTTTGTGCACGAATTACAATTACACAAATAGTTTACCTATATATTGTGCCTAATTACAATATATCACAATAACGATTGTTTATAAATACTGTTAGGCAAATAACATTAACTTGGGCAAATGTCTTGATTATAGCGCAGTTCAAATCTTTAATGAATAGCTAGTAATCGTAGCGAATATTTTATTGAGTATTTACTATACAACTAGGCATCAGAGTAAGTACTTCATGTATATTTCATTTAGCCTTACTAAAAACGGAACTCTGAGAGGCACCTGGGTGGTGCAGTCAGTTGAGCGTCCTACTCTTGATTTCAACTCAGGTCATGACTTCATGGTTCATGGGTTCGAGCCTTGCATCAGACTCTGCGCTGACAGCTCGGAACCAGCTCCAACTCTCTCCCTCTCTCTTTCAAAACAAAGAAATAAACTTAAAAAAATAAAAACAAAACTGAGATCTGTACTATGATTTTCCTCGTTTTGAGACACAACTGACATATAACATTGTATAAGTTTAAAATGTATAATGTAATGGTTTTATATATTTGTATGTCAGAGTGCTCATCACAGTGAGTTTAGTTACCGTTCATCAACATGCAGTTACCATTTTGTTTTCTTGTGATGAGAACTTTTAAGGTCCACTCTCTCAGCTACTATAAAATACACACAACACAGTATTTTTACTAGAGTAGAGGAAACTGGGGTTAGGAGAAATGAAGTAGCTTAACCTGGTGAATGGCACATGGAGATCTTGAACTCAGGTCTGTGGGACTCGAGCCATATTGATTAATATGCTGTAAGTGAACGAGCGCTTCAGTATACTCAGCCTTTGCGTTTATTACTAACATGCACTGGTTATCTATTCAAACCTTGTAATGTGGCTTGTGAGATGGTTATAATTATTTTAAAACTCTACAAGAGTTTCATCCTATGCTATTAATAGTTTTCATTTTGAATATATATAATGATAACCTTAAGAAGTCTCACTGCTATATAAGAACAACTCCTATTTATTTATTTTCTCATTGCAATCACATAAAACCAGCCTGTCTTCCTAGATTAAAAAACAATAATTTCCAGAATCATCTTACTTCTTGAATTGTGTATTTCATTAAGGAATGGTAGAATGTGTGCCTGTTTAAAATAATCATTTTGTATTAAAATTTGACCCCAAACATGCACATTGAAAGGCTTGATTAATAATAAATAGTTTTAGGAAATGTTTGAGGTAGGAGGCATTCAGTTCAGAAGATTATCTATGAAATAACAAAACCTGAACCTAGAGGGCCATCAGATATTAGCATATTAATATGACAAGAAAGTAATTGGCATATGTGATTCCAGTTCACGGTGGTGGAGGAAAGAGCCACTTTGTCCCAGCCCTACTTCAGTCGCATAGGATTGTAGGGAACCTTCTAGAAAGACTCCTTGTCTCATCTTTGCCCAGGTTCCTCTTGCAGGGGTTACAGCCGGTGGAGAACCCAGAAGCTTGGGGTTTAGAAAACCTGGATTTCTTTTGTATCTCTGTTAGGTCTCTAATACATTGTTGTGTCATGAGTTTGCCAACAGTCCTCAAATAGATGTTGCAGAATCAGGAGTAACTGAGTAACACTCAGTAACACCTGTCTTTCATAGTGTTTAGCGTATAGACTGAATAACGTACTGTACATACATAGTTTAAATCCAGTGAATGCCAGTTACTTGATATATAGTGAGAAGTCCACAATAATGCAGAATTCTTCTTTGTAATCATCTGTGGAATCTGGAGAACCTTTCAAAGATCAGTTGAAAAGAAAGCTGGTTTATTGTGTCAGCAAAATCCCATATGGAATCGTTTAGAAATTAGATCTAAGTTGTACCTAGTTTATCTTCCAAACTAGTAACTCACTTCCAGGTTGACGGGGGTGGGGGTGGGTGGGTACAGCTTAGAACTCATTTTCAAATCACTAAAACTCTCATGATGTAAAAGACTTGCTGCTTGAAGGTGTTTGTGCCACTGTTTCTCTGGGGTATGTCTTCTCTGCTAATTAAATCAGGGTCTTTCTGCTTTATCGCCTAATGCAGGGGTTGTAAACTTAAGCCCCTTCAAGGATCAAATGTCAGGGTGTCATGTCATGGATATTGGTTTGGGGGAACAGGGGGATGTATGCCCTACCACAGGCATTTAGATTTTTTAAGAAATGAAATACCATTAGCTAGACATCTTCTAGCTAGATTCCACTGAAGATCCACCAGTCCTCAGACCATCAGCTCCTAAGTGTCTTACGGTAATTAATCCTACCCCCCAAAATAAAAATAGTTATATTTCACTTCATACTTGTTAATAAATTGACTACATATAAAGATTTGAATATATCAGGAATTTCACAAAGTCCATGATAGTAAAGAGGGCTAAAATTTAAAACTGTTTTAGTAACAACTAAAGAACTGTTTTCTGCCTAGATTTTGATGTTCTTATATTTATCCTAGAATTCATGAATTAGATAAAATGTCACCCTGGCATTGTATGTCTTAGCTTTACTGCCTTACACACAAGAAATGTTGAAATTAGGTGGGTCACAGCAAATACTTGGGACTTTTTACTACATGGTGTTATGAAATGTGTAGCTTCAAATTATGGGCACTATTAATAATGTGCATTTTGAAAAGTACTTTATGCCAGTCATGTTTACCTTGAGTAATTCCAAGTAGTTCCTTACAGATTCCAAGGGGGAGAGGGCTATGGTTCAAGTCTCGTAGTAGCCTAGGCAGTTAACACATCAATAAAAGAGCATAACATTGTGGCCACCCTAAACCACACAGGTGCCCCGGGCCTGACATAGTACAGGTCCTTGCCATGCTGTAGATCTCAGTTTACTCCTGACACTGCTTCTGTGAGGATTCTTGCTATATCATGTGAACAGTATCAGACCTTTCCACTTCTAGATCCTATGCTGGAAACATCTGTTACCGCCTCTGACCCCAAAATTGTCAGTAGGGTCTTCACTAAAGTCATTAGAGCAATTGAATGGACCTGGCTAACCTTGTAATGTGTTCCCCCATATCAAGTTGCTTTAAGGAAGAAAGGGTTCAAGTCCTTCAAATTGTCTTTAGAGATTATGTGCCTCCATTGACCAGTCTGCCTGGATATCAGACACTTGGATGTCAGTGTACGCTGTGTACCGAAGCAATTTGTACTTGAATTGTAAACTGCAAAAGTGCATAAACCTTTTAAGCCTGCCCATTATGGGGAAACATTACCATATGTCGATACCGAGGCAAGCTTGGTAAATGAAGGATCAGTTTGTCTTCTTCTAAAAGTTAAACTTCAAATTTTTCTTCACACTCTCCACTCCAGCTCTACTGAGTTCCTTGGAGCCAGAGCTGCTGAGTCTGTTTTACACTCTCACGTTGCTAAGCACTGAGCCCACCTGTGTCTGGTGGCAGATGCTCTTTGCGTGTCTGACAAGTGAATGAATGAATAAAGCCCATACAGGTGCGTGACCTCAGCACCATTGGTCCTTCCTAGCGTCTGGTTCTTGACAAGTCAGGAGGTCAAGTTCTGTCGGTGACCTTGCAAAAGTTCATCTGCATTGTGGAAATCAGTACCCTTACTTTCACAGTTTGTGGGGGAAAGAAAAGGTGAACCACCAACCAGACCCCTTTGTTAATAGCGAGAAAACGGGTTCCGGATAAGTGTGCCTTTCCCCCATATGTTTTGGCAACTTTTTTCATAGTTTCCAAAGTCGAATATGAAATCTTTTCCTTAAGTGTCCCTGGTTCTTAGGAGAAACAAAAGGATCAAAGAAAAGTTCTCTTTCCTCACCTCCAGTTGACCATTCAGAGAAGGAAAACTTCTGATACTATTTCAGAGAGCTTGAAAGATGGCAAAAGCCCTGTATTTAGTAATGTCTTAACAAAATTTGTCTTAATAATTCAGGTAGTGTCCTAGAATTTATTATTAAAATAATTCCACATCGTTCTCATTTGAAAAACTAGTAACTGAGCTTTAAAACCACAGGACTCGGGCTCCTGAGTAGCTCAGTCCGTTGAGCGTCCAGCTCTTGACTTCAGCTTAGGTCATGATCTCACGGTTCATGAGTTCTAGCCCTCGCCTCTGGCTGCACGCCAACAAGCATGGAGTCTCTTAGGATTCTGCCTGCCTGCCCCTCCCACACACATGCACATGGTCTCGCTCTCAAAATACATAAACTTAAAAAACCAACAGGACTGCATCTTTTTTGAAGTTTTTGAAGACATTCTGGTCCAACCTGTTGGACTTTGAACCTTGCTTAAGGGCTAACCTTGCTTAGTAAAAACAGTTTGTTTCCACTGCCACTTAATGGAAAATCTTTTCACATTCCTCAGCAGACAACTGCTCTAAATGTACCTGAGTTATATCCTTATTTTCTAGAGAGGAAAGCAGGAAACATCCCAGTGTTGCCACCCCACCCCCATCACCTAACAGCGAGTTTATCAGGCAGCTCCAAATGGACCTGCTAACACTCCTCTCTGGCCCCTTGGTTTTTTTGTACCCTTCAGGTGTCTGTCTCTCTGTCTTCCTTCCTTCCTTTCTTTACATTTATGAAGAATGCTTAATGTTATAAAAGCTCCTGGAATGGTATTGATCTCAGAGTTATAAAACACATTTTTTTAAAAAAATTTTTTAGTGTTTATTTATTATTGAGAGACAGAGCACAAGCAGCGGGAGGCCCAGAGAGAGAGGGAGACACAGAATACGAAGCAGCTCCAGGCTCTGAGCCCAACACAGAGCCCGACATGGGACTCAAACCCACAAACTGCGAGATCATGACCTGAGCCGAAGTTGAACGCCCAACCCACCGAGCCACTCAGGCGTCCCCACAAAACATGTTTTAAAGGGACAGCAGTTATCTGTTGAGTGAGTGTAACAGCACCTAGGTAACGTGGCAGAGTCGGACAGCCGTCACTGCCTCACTCCCGCCCCGTTTCTCCTAAGCACATACTTTTAGGATGCTCCTCAGTGGTAGTGTATATAAAGGATGGTCTCCAGAATGAGATTGGCAGCTTTAATTTGTTTGATATGTGCAATCATAGTCCGTGTTAAATTCAAAATGCTTGTCCAATCAAGGATTCAATATAGAAAAGAGGCAGTAACAAGCATGCTGCATGCTGTAATAAAGAAATCTGTTGATTGAAAACAGTTTGTATATTTTGGAAATGATAGGGAATGTAATTGGTAAGAAAGAAAAGGATAGAGCTTCATAAATAATGGGAAATAGAGCATATTTTTTACTGATAACATTAACTCAGTTTAATAACATTTCGGTGTGGAATCTTTGTGTGCCAGAAAATAAGAAAGGTGGGTCCTTGCTTGTTACTCTAAATGTCATGATTAATGGAATGACCTTTTTAAAATTTTTGTTTTCCCGGAGAGCAGCTTTCAGAACGGGTTGAATCTTAGACAACAGCGGGTGATGCGCTCCGTTCTTTAAGAACTTCCAGAGAATATCTTTCCTTTGTGTCCTCATCTGAAAAGACTAGCTATATAGTTAACTTTTTTTTTTAAGTTACAAAGTGCTACATGAGTGTATTTTTGTGCTAAGAGTTCAACATTAGGGAAGTGTTCAGGGTAGAAGCGTAATGGTCCTCCAGCCCCTGCTCCACTCCCCTCCCTGAGGCTACCATGGTTTAGTGGGCTTCCTTCCAGCACTTTTGTACGTGTATATCTAGATAGGGATTCATATGAAAATCATTTGAGGGATGCCTGGGTGGCTCCGTCCATTTAAGAGGGTAAGTGTCCTTTTAAGAGGGTAAACCTTCTACTTCAGCATAGGTCGCCGTCTCGCAGTTTGTGAGTTTGAGCCCCGTGTAGGGCTCTGTGCTGATAGCTCAGAGCCTGGAGCCTGCTTCGGATTCTGTGTCCCCCTCTCTCTCTGCCCCTCCCCGACTTGCACTCTGTTCTGTCTTTCAAAAATAAATTTTAAAAACATTAAAAAGTTTTTTAAAAAGGAAACAATCATGTCATTCTAGAGCCCACTTTCTGTACACAAAAGTATATGTAGATACAAAGTCACTCCCTGGAGGGCTGGTAATAGCAGCTTTGCACCAGAAACATGTGGACACAAGCAGTTGTGTCTGGGGGTGTTAGCAAAGACCCCCCTCCACAAGCGCCACCCCGGGCCACAAGCATCCCTCTGCGGCTCTTCCCCTCATTTGGCCAGTTTCCGGCTCTTCTCTCTGAAGAATAACTTCTTCAACTATTGGAACTTTCCCTCAACTAAATACCCTTGATAGTACCTTTACCTGTCTCCTCTTACATTTACCTTTTCTCCTTTTTTTTAGTTCCTTTCCGCATTAGTTTAAAACCCTGCATTTAGAGGTGTCTCACTGGCTTAGTCGGTAGAGCATGTAGCTTTTGATCTCCAGGTCATGAGTTCGAGCCCTATGTCAGGTATAGTTTACTTATAAAATCCCACATTTAGATTTAGCACTAGTAATCTCATTTTATACAAAAATCCAGCTATTTGGAAAGTTCTATTTATAAAGAAAATTTATAAATTTTCGCTATATGAAATTGGTGGGTGCTCATAAGGATAGAATACTATCTGACTCTTAGAAGAGACTTAGAATATAAGGTATTAATATATGCTGTCGCATCACCATTTTAAAAATTGGTCATCTTTTATAACTTTTCCATTAACCATTTTGTTGAGGTAGCCAGAATACCCAATTCCCTGCATCCATTCTAAATAAACTGGACTCTACTACATAAAGAATGAAATTACTAACCAACATTTAAGTGCCCCATTTAGCATATATTATCAAATTAAGTATTTACTATCAGCAGAATCCATTTTCTTGATAAGTTCTGTTTGTGTGGGATTGTATTTCTCCCTTGCCCAACATATACCAATGTAGCCGTTTTTAAAATATATTTCTCAAGTTTTTATTTATTTAAGTTATCTCTATACCCACCATGGGGCTCAGACTCATAACCCCAAGATCAGGAGTCACACGCCCCTCCAACTGAGCCAGCCAGGCATCCCTGTAGCACTTTTGACTCCAAGTTCACTAAACTCGCCCCTCTGTCCAAGTTCATCAAACATGTAGTGAACACGTTCTCTCTGCCAAGCTTTCCTTGTTCTAAGAAACAAACACATAGTGTCCTCATTCTCTGCGAATCCATCATCTAATGACGCAGAGGGAGCCTGAGTCCCAGAGGGTTCTTCTTTCTGCTGGAGTGGCGGAATGATTTCTCTTCTGCTGGTTGTAATCTTTCTGTGGTGAAGAAAGGAAGGCTAGAACATTCTGCAGTAAGGAATGAGAAAACAAGCAGCCACCTGCACCCCAGACAAGATTCTAAAGACAGAATTCACCCGTGCAGGAAGAAGGCGAACCAAAATGCCATTCAAGTACTTTCTGAACTTGCTTTGATTTCAGACTCCATCATTTGCTTTGGTGGGTTTTTTTTTTAACCAAATTCTCATACTTCTATATTTAATTGTACATATATAGGTAATTTGAAAGGGTATTAGTGTATTTTTCGTGTATAACATGTCCTGTGGAACATATACAAAAGATCAATTCTTAAGTGGATAAGGGTGAGACATTATTTTTAAAGTACTTATATATGTTATCTTTAATCCAGGCTTTTTTTCCCAAGAATTTTTCAAAAAACATTTGAAGGAGCTCCTGGGTGGCTTGGTCAGTGAAGCATCCAACTCTTGATTTTCACTCAGGCCATGACCTCATGGTTTGTGAGTTTGAGCCCCATGTCTGGCTCCACACTGACAGCATGGAGCCTACTTGAGATTCTCTCTCCTCTCTGCCCCTCCCCTGCTCACCTGTGTTCGCTCTCTCTCTCAAAATAAATAAATAAACATTTGAGAGGTTTAGTTCAAATTAGTTTAATTCAGCTAAAGCCACTTCCCTCCCACTGTGGTGAGAGCTGGTCAGCCCAGGAGAGTTCCCTGTCAAACTCTTGCCCACAGGAAAGGATTGAGAAGACGGAGAAAAGCAGATACCTTGAAATCCGAGTTGCATATGGAGCATATGAATCCCAGACCAAGCAAGTGCAGCCAGTGTCCGCCCAATAGTAAATATTAGTAAATCTTAGGGTCTTTATTTTAGATTGTTGAAAATACAAATACATAGAAGTGTTAGTGTTTCTTCCCATAACTAATAGGAGACACACATTTGGGGGTGGAGCGGCACACAAACCCATGTATGCATAAATTGGTCCCAAAGGTTTCTGCTCACCGGTGGCCATCTTGTGATCTAAACACATCCTTTCGGTTGGAAAAAGTCCATGTTGAGCCCTGTCCGCTGTGTGATGCCCCACAGCCGGGGTGGGGACTCTGTGTACCCTGAGCTCTGTGCAGCAGCTGACAACCCGTGATGCGCCTGGTGCTGTTTTAGTGCACAGACCACCAGGCGCATGGGCTTTGGGGAATTGAAACAGGACATCCGTTTATCCCTGCTGCTTCTCACAACTGCAGGAGGGTTGTGGCTTGTTTTTGTGAACAAATGTGTTCAGCCTCTTCCCGAGCGTGTTCACCTTGCATCCATTGAGATGAGTAGTGAGTGACGTGAAGCTGCGGCCACGCAACGAGTCACAGCCTGGGCAGGTTTTTAGAGGGCACTTGCCTCACACTGTCCCCTAACGCTTTTGTCCATGCCAGCGTCACTGCCAGGCCCCCGTGAGGCCACTGCCTCAGCCAAACCTGCGTCCATGCAGACATGCATATTAGCGGTGTGAGGGCATGCTGGCTGTGTTGACATTTACTAATCATGTAAACGCTATCGGTGTTAAGTAAATCAATATTTTTATTGCCTTAAACTTTTAATATTATGCCTCAAAGAGTGAAAGAGAATGTAAGAATAAGTGTATCTCCTCACTCTTAGTATTACCTCACGACTCTAATAGGTAGACCAAGGTATTCAGGATTTGAAAGCTAAAAAGAGGAAGGATTTCTTGAGAAAAATCCTTCGTGAAAGCAACTTTTAAAGTTGCTGGAACCCAAAAGGACGCTTAAGCCAAAAGATTCAGAAGAACTTCTGGGGGAATTATGAGCTGGCGTTGTATCTACCAGACTTCTGATAGGGGTGAGTTTTCTGACTTTGAAAGTACTGTTGCAAGTTTGTCGACTGTGGTTCCACCTCCGTCACCCTGCCCAGGTGTTCTCCCATCTGCCCGCCTCTTTCCCCGGCCCTCCTGCCTCTTTGTGAGTACCTGCTCTTGTTGGCCCACGTCTGTACCTGGAGCTTTCGTTGAGGTCTCTTGTGGTAGATGTATCAGAAAGCACCCTGAGCTGGAAGAGGAGTTTATCATGAGGATCCAGAGACTCTCAGAGCCCAGGGCCGGGAAGGCAGCTGATCCAGAGCCTGGCCTCATCCCCACCTCCCATCTGCACATCAGCTTGTTCTCTCTCTCACCTCACCCCTCACCTCTCCCTCCCTCCCTACCCCCCCCCCCTTCCTCGTTAGAGAGTCTTTCTCTGCTCTGGACACACTGGACAGAGTTTGCTCACACTGCGGATCCCAAACCTGAACTGAAATCAGATCTCTGCCTCATTTTCCATCTCAGTTCTCAGTCCCTGGAAAAGGTGCTCTGACCCAGCCAGCAGCATTGCCTTATATAATTGCTAGGGGCTTCCTGTGGCCAAGGAAGGAGACCAACATCCCAGGAGTGGTTTTCCACGGGTCTGGCTGCCGCAGGTTTCCAGATTACTGTGCATGTCTCACCAGGTCTGCATAAAGGCTGGGCCCCCTTTCTCTGACAAGACGACAGAGCTTTTTAAATAACTTTTCCTGAGAACGTAAGGAGTCTGTAAAAGGAAGCTGGCTTACAGGGTGAGTCCTACTTTCATGCACAGCTAGCTTGCCTTTTGACAGCTGGCGTAGTTGACAGGACTTGCGGTTCCTCATCGTCTTTTCCTTCCATCACCCATTTCTGGCTGGGCTGTCAGAGAAGGGACCCTAGACAAAGAAACTTAGACTCAGCCCGAGGAAGGTGTGGGTAAGGGCTACTTATGGGGCTGGTGAAGGCTGTGATCATACTAAGAAACTTCTTCCACGTTTTATACCTGCATCTGAGCCTTCCAGGCTGACACCACCTGCCGCAGGCTGTGTTCACTATACAATAGCTCTTCAGTGTCGTATGTTGCCGTTGCCATGACACGACTTGGGGGTCCTCCGTTTTCCCGGACTTCTTCGCGTCTAGAGCGTGTAGTCACCTGTTCCCTCTCCAGCTTCTTCCATTTACCTGAGAATTAGCCATTCACCAAATACAAACGTGTGCTCCTCCCTCTGGTTATTCCGAGTTGGCTTCTCCATGATCACCTCACAGGCAGGAGTCCTCCCTGGGAACCACCTTCTTTCGGTGACATCTACAGTGTGTTGGCTACTGTCACTGACCCAAAGCAGACCCACATGTTCAGTTTCCCTCCACAGACCTGCCCACCACTTGTCCCTCCCACCTAGATTACTGCTTTGTCTTCTGGGAGGACGCCTGCAGTCTCGTCTCGGCCCATTTTTGTATCAGAGATGTCACGCATCGGGTGTCCAGACTGCCCAGCCCCAGATTCCTTTGAATAGCTTACTGTTGATCATCATTCAAGTTTTCTTTTTTTTTCTCCCCCATGAAATCCCCACCCACCCAAGAGAGTATTTCACTTTTTAAGAAACTAGTCACCTAACAATTGAATGACAGGAAAACTCCTCACCCCAAGGAAGAATTCTGGTATTTATTGGGCACGTGTGAAGAGTGAGCCTCCGACAGTGGTTCCAAACTGGGGGAAATTTTGTCCTCCCGGGGAACATTTGGCAAAATCTGGAGACCTGTTTGATTGTCACAACCTGGAGGGTGTGTTACTGGCATCTGGTGCCGAGGTCAGGGATGCTGGCGAACACAGGACAGCCCCGCAACAAAGAATCATGGGCCTGCTATGTCGGTTAAGAAACCCTGACGTGGGGCTAGCGAAGCTGATGTGGGAGAGGGGAGCGCCTGGGAGCACTGTGCTAAATACTAAGGACATTCTAGGTAGTATTTTGTCAGGTCAGAGGTCACTAGGAGAAGCAAATGTGATGATGATTTTCTGACCCTGAAGAAAGTGGCCTGGTCTTAGGGCCACTAATTTGCTGGAAAGGCAGCTGTGTCATTTGCTCTGGAACAGCAGTTTTCATGCTTCTGCTCTGGAGCCTCCTTACTTTATATGCTTCAAAAGTACTGAGGGCCCTAAATTCATTTTAAAGTAACAATAATAAACTCACTACATATTAACAAAGAAACCCATTTTATGAAAGCAACTGCATTTTCAAAAAGAAAAAGATCACAAGGAGAGCAGCATTTTAAATGTTTACCCATCGTTTTAATGGCTGCTCAAATAGAAGGCAGCTGATTTTGCATATCTGCTTCTGCATTTAGTACGTGGCGATACCACTCTTGATGTTAGCCTCTGGAAACCTGGCTGGAGGCTCAGGGAGAGTTAGAGTGAAAAAGACAAATTAGGTAAATTGCATCTTTATAAAAGTTTCCAAAAGTGTTGATCTTGGGGTCCCCAGAAGGAGGCTCAAGTTCTGCCTCAGGAGACCCTGGCCCATGTTTTTAAAGAACAGCTGCTCTACAGCTCGGGGGCCAGTGAACCTGAATGGGAAGACCGTTCCGCCTGTTTCTTTTGCCCAGCCTCTAACTGGAAGTTAGTTAATGCTGCCTTCACAGGTATTTTCTGGTCACATTACAGTTCTTGCAGCGATCTCAAATATTACTTCTCCTCAGTGCTTTGAAATTGTGGTCGCTCCAGCGCCACACCTGGTCACTTAACACCCTCAAAGGAAAATACATATACTCCTGTACCACAAGTGTGTCCTTTAAGTATTTTCATAAATGTATTTCACTCTAATTCCTTTCCTATGTAATCCTGTGTATTTTATTTTGCCTATTTAAAAACATTCTGAAAAAAATAACAGAATTAAAACCTTCTCAGAAGGGGTCCATGGGCTTCAGTAGAGTACCAAAGAAGTCGTCAGTACACAAGTCTTTCAGAGGCCCTGCTCTAGAAAGTGACAGAGCCAAGCCAAGTCACTAGGCCATTTTGGGAGATCAATATGGCCCCAAAGCAAGTTCCTGTGCTGTGTGGTCGGCCTATACCCTGCCCACCTCTGTATGCACAGCCACAGCGTTGGGTCATAGCAGTACACAGTGCTCCGAGTGCACACTGTCCATCTTCAAGAGAGTTCAGCACCTTGTGATGTGTATTTTAGAAAGGTTGCCATAATTCACATAATAAACACCGATCTATTCAGCAAACCCAGACCACCCCAAGAGTTCTAGACAGCCAAGCCTTTCCTTATTACAAGTTAATAAAGCTTCCTAAGTATTCCTAGGCGGGCACAGAAACAGGCTAAAATGATTGCTTCTGAGAAGGGACACGGGTTGCACAGGAGACTTTTTGTTGAGTGGTTGACTCTTTCATTTTAGCGGTTATACATGCACATAATGTGACATGTCTAAAGTTCAGTATAGCTGGTTAGAAAAAGCTGTTCCCTTTACCATACTGCTCCTATCCCGCAGACCTCAAAAGCACCCACTTGTAACTCGCTTCACAACTATTTCTGCTATTCTGTCCTTATCTCTGAACAACAGGCACGGAGTGCATTATCCACTCATTTTGCTACAGTGGACACTGAGGACCTGGTGCCCTGCTCCCATCCCCGCCCCACGCACACCTTTCCCATCCCTCCTCCGTGCTCAGGGGGCGGTTAGATCGGCCGGCAGTATTTATCTATACCATTGCTTCCCCTGGTTATCTGAGCCTGCTCTTCATTCACTTCAAACATACCCGGTGTTCTGGGCTCAGGGCCCTCAGGGCCTGGCACACAGCTGTTATCCTGGGGACCTTCCCTCACCTTCCCCCAGAGTCCTCATGGCCTGGGTTCTCCAGCTTTGTGTACTATTCCTCTCCTGGGGGGAAGTAGAGCGCCTCTCTTCCAAGCAGCTTCCTGGAAAAGGATCTATGGCAGATGAAGCGTTGGAGACCTTGCTCGTCTTCAAATGTCCTTAGTTTACTCTCAGACCTAGTCACTGGTTAGAGCATTCTAGACTGGAACTCCCATTTCTTTCATCATTTTGGAAACATTGTTCTGTCTTTTTTGAAAGCTTATCTGATCCCTAATCCTTTGTATTTGCGACCTTCTTAAATGGCTTGTTCCTTTTCTGAAACCTAAAGGCTCTCTTTTGCACCCTGCCATGAACATGTTCACAGTAGTGTGTCTCTGTGTGGGGCAGTTTTCATTCACAGTGCTAGCCTCTTTGTGGGCCCTTTCCATCTGGAAGGTCAAGCCCTTCAGTTCCAAGAAGTATTTATTATTGAACACAAAGCACGAACTGAGAAATTTTTGAGAAATAGTTTTTGAACACTGAGCACCAGATGCTATTGTAAGCATGTTCTGTGTTTTAATTATTTAATTCTTACAAGAACCTTACGAAGTAAGTGCTATTGTTATCCATATGTTATAGATGAGATGGAGGTACAGAGAGGTTAAGAACCGTGGTCAGGGTAACACAGCAAGTTGACGGCTGCTAGGATTCGAATCCAAACAGGAGCTCTAGAGCACATTTTAAACCTAACTACCTTGTGCGTGATGCCAGTGGTTGAGTCTCCAGCTTTGTTACAGATGTCCCCAAACTTCCTTAATGGACTAGTTGTCTTAATTTTACCAACTTCTCTTATAGCTCTTTTTTCCACATAAATGTCATTAGATTATGGAGGAAATTTTGTTTAACTGTTTACCTTAAATAAAATGTCATTAACAAAGAACCGGTTGGTATTAAGATGACTGCCTAAAACTTGATTTTCATTACATGTGAAGAATGTAAATCGGCCACTGACCCTAAGATCGTATTCGAGAATGAAAGTGATAGAGCATCAGTACTCCTCTTTGCCCCTTCAGTAATAATAGAGGGAGAGTTTTGGAATCATGGAAGTACATAAGCGGTCTGGAGGAATTTGATTTTCTTTACAAGGCAGTCATCTTCATTGTTAAAAAACTGACGTCACTTTAAAACTGTTTTTACCTCAGGTTAAAATTTGACTGACCTATTCTGTTGCCGACTTGAGTCATACCAGGTCACTGAAGCCCAAAATAAGTATGTTCTAAGTATTGGGTGACCACTATAACCTGTTTAGAGCCAAGATGCACTTAGGCCACATTGACTTCTTTTCTCCATCACCGAGATAGCAGGCACATATGTCAGTAATGTCCCGATGTGCTCATTAGCTCTCTGCAGAGGGAGGGGTGCCAGCAAGATGTACAGAAGTCAATTCAGTGGAATCTCGACAGTCAAGAACTAGGACTGTATGTTCTATATGTCAGCCATGCACTGGTAACATTATTTTTTTCCAGTAATGTATTTTGTGATTTGATTTGGCCCACGGTTTGTCTGAATGCAGGCAATTACACTTGTACTGAGGGTTCTGCGGTCTAGTTTTCCTCCATGCTGAGGAATGTCAGAAGGTGCATATTCTGCATCTAAAGGAAACATGAGAAATAAAAATGGAAGCACCTGAAGAACACCTTTACTTACATTAATCAAGGGGTGGCTGCTGCTCTCCGTGATGAAGGCCCGCTCTGCGCTTAGCTGAGCAGGGCCCTGTGGGCCTCAGAGCGGGAATTAAGTCAGGTCATGGGGGGTTCTGCCGGTGTTCAGAGGGAAAGACGGGGTTACAAGTGCAGCATGCCAGCTCGGGTTAAATCAGAAGGGAAATTTTGCCTCTTGAGTTTGGGGAGGCGGAAATGACCTATAAGTCACTAATAATCTGCACTGTGGAAGAAATTGGGACCCTGTATTTCCCCCTGTCTCCCCCTTGTAGGATGGTGGTTTTCCTTTAAGGATTTGGGTTTCTCTATGTGCCACTAATAAGTAGCCAGAGAAAGAATTACCAATTAAAATCATTTTATGGTAGGGGCGCCTGGGTGGCTTAGTGGGTTAAACGTCCGACTTTCGCTTAGGTCATGATCTCGTGGTTCGTGGGTTCGGGCCCCGCGTCTGGCTCTGTGCTGACTGCCAGCTCAGAGCCTGGAGCCTGTTTCAGTCTCTCTCTGACCCTCCCCTGCTCTCTCTCTCTCTCTCTCTCCTAGAAATAAATAAAAATATTAAAAAATAAAATAAAATCATTTTATGGTAAGTGCCTGTGTCTTTTCAACTAGATGCTTCTTTTTGTAGAACTCGCTAAGTCAGGAAAATGATTCAGGTGAAGTCTATGCATTTTGATGTTAACGGATTCCACTCTTTCGGAGAGACCACCAGTTAACAACATGAAATGAGGGTGGTGATGGTTTTTGAAATGAAATAATGTTTGATGTAACTTCAAGCTTTCATCTCTGAACTTTGGCCATACTGTAGAGACGGTGGGAGGCGGGAGGCAACCCTGTCAAGCACGGAATTACACACGAGGGAAAAATTAAATACTAAGGGAGAAGCCTGTGTTCGCTCGCATGATATTTAGCAGCAAGAGCAAGGAGAGGGATGTTTCTTTCTTTGTGTAATGTGCTGTAGTTACAATAAACACAAGATTTCCAAATCTCAGAGGACTCTCTTGACAGTTACTTGATAACAGCTTTTTTCATTCCATAGTTTTGACAGTTCGTGTGTGTTGCCATATCTAGTGTAAACTAAAACATCACTGTCATTCTGTTTTTCTTTTGTATGTGGCTTCCCTTTTTTTTCATCTTTAGGATAATGAAAAAGATGGGCTTTTCACTCGTAGACTAGAGGAAGGCAAGTTGTGTGTGGAGATTAGCATGTGTTTATGAGTTTTGAAAGATTCGAGTTGACAGCAGAACACTGCTTTAAATAATTTTCTTCTCCATATTGCTTCAGGAAAAGTGTAAGTGGGATGTGTAAGTTTTCTCATAATCTTTTGATAAATAGCAAATCTGAGGCATCTGTGTGGGTACCTATATTATTTATCTGTGGTTATTGAAAAGCACTGAATACAATAAACCTCCCCAGCGCTCCAGGCTGTGCAGCCTTTGAGAAATGGGAAGCGTCCCGTTCCTTGTCATTAACACCGTGTTGCCCTGTTTCCCCTGGGTGCCTTTCAGTCCCCAAGGATGCTTCCCATGATCCAGTGGACCCCCGTCCCACCCACTTCTGCCAAGTTCATAGCTAAGTGATGTCATCGGTCTGTTGCAGAAGCCCCAGGGGACCGCCGCTGCCGCCATCTATTTATCTGGTCTTTGTTTTTCTAGAGTCACTCTAGAAACTGAATCACATTGGCAGGCGCAGTTTTCGAGGCTGCAGGGGAGACGGCAGACCGGGGGCGCAAGTCAGAGCCACAGCAGTCTCTGACTCCTCAGGTGGAAACTCTAAACTTTCGCACATGCTGGAAGGGGTCCCATGGAATTTATCCTGGTAGACCTTCCCCCCTCCAGCCCCCATCACCTCTGATTCACAGAAATCTCAGTGAGGTTATTTTGCCATCAAACCAAATTTGCTGTAGCGTAGTAGAGCTCCCAGTGCCATCGGCTGGCATGTTACAGACAAATTCCAATTACTTTTCTACTTCGAGCTATTGTTAAACACTACAAGCTAGCTGACAGTAAAATTATAAATACAGGTGTTGTCACACTACACTATAATCAGAATTTTAATTTGAATTTTCATTTGTAAAGCCTTTTTTTTTTTACATGAAAATGGGAATAGAATTAGTTTTATTGACAGTAAAAAGACATTTTGAAAGCTTCCTAAATCATTACCTGTATTTAGCAGGAGGAAAAATTGTATATGTCCATGTAAAAAGAAGAGTTTTATTATCACATATTTACTCATTATATTTGGTGGTAAATAAAACGGGGAAGACGTGTTTGACAAATGATTGACAGAACTCGCTGGGTTTTTGCTTCATCAGAACAATAGACAGACATAAATATATATTTTGCTTTTGTTTTGCTCTGCTATTACCGATGCAGACCTGTAGACGAAATCTTCTTCTAGCAAATTAAGTACAGCCTGTTGGGAGTCTGCATGCAACGCTCAACTTTTTTATTTGGCAATTTTCTCTTCTTACCCAGATTCATCATCTGTGGTGCTTTCCCCCCCTTGCGCGGTGGTTGGAGTGGGTTCCCCTTCTCAAGTCCCTTTTTTTCCCTCGAGGCATTTAGTGTCGTGTCTGCCAGATTTCAGTGATGAGCAGCGAATTGCTTTTAAAGTGGGCATTATGCCAGTTCAGCAGCACAATGGAAAACCAATCTTCCCCCATTCTACTTTTGATGCTGTTATTGTAGCATTTTCCATAACTGCTGCCACAAAAAAGGGGGGGGGGAGATGGGCTCAATTGCTACCAGTTAGTCAAGTTAAATCCAGAGTAGCATTAAAATTACTCTGAAAACTGTTTGTCAGAGGTCATGTGCCGTCTGTGGCTGCTGCACGTAGGAGACATGTTCTGTTCTGGTGGCTTTTTTCCCTTTATTATTACTGTCACTGACCAGCTCTCTAAATAGCCCTTCACTACCTGTTTACTTATTGTCTTCACCTCCCTGTTGAAAAAATGTGTCAAACAGAAATGTTGAAAAGTTTCTTTAAAGTGCTGGAAATAGCAGGAGAGTGAGTTGTTCAGGGTGCTAGAGTTTGTACAGTGTGAAAGCACAAGAAAGTGGGGGAGCGCGAGAACATAATTCTCTGGTTTCTATAGCAAGATTACTGTTTTCTTCTTCTTAGCTTCACGTTTCAACCGCTGGGTTCACCGTTCTACTTTTTTTAATAGCACAAATGGAATTTATCGTCTCTGTATCTCAAGCCCCCCCGCCCCGGCTTTGCTCGTGAATGAAAGCGACTCCCTACCATGGCTGCAGGCCAGGTGGCAGCTGTATGAGTGGGATTGGACGCCTTGCAGAGTGCGCCATATTTTTAAAATCAAGGCCAATAGATGGACTATTTTGAGGGTGTTGGTAACACTGCAAGCCTGCCCCGTTTCCTCAGAATTTATTTAGACTTTAAAAATGACATAAATATCCTGTCATCTGTGCCGAAAATAATCGAGTTGCGATCTCTTAGGTATATTGCACTAATAATAAAAGCAAGTCAGATTTCTGGGATGCCTTTCTTCTAAAGACTGCGGTTAATTTAACTGTATACTATCTCTAAAGGATTTTTTCTCTTTCTGTGAATCCTGTCTGTCATTTTACCGGACTCTCAGCCTTATGAAGGCAGACATTTTTGTCCGTCTTGGTCACTCCTGTAGCCCCAAGGCTTAGAACAGTATCTGGCACATAGTAGGCACTTGGTAAATATTTGTTGACTGAGTTAATAAATAATTTGTGCTTCTCTTTGTGGGTTCATGGAGTCATGCCCTCTTTACTTATTTATGTATTTTTTAATCCAGCGAGAAAGCCAAACTGTGATCCTAAAGGACAGCCATCACAGCACTTTATCTTTTGATTCGTTAATTCAGCCCCACCCTACTCAAGTTGTGCTCGACACCCAGTGGGTACTCAGTAAATGTTTGTTGAATGAACAAGTGGAAGAAGTCCACACACAGGTTATATGCCAACAAGGGATGTAGCCATTTGGTGGTAGGTAAGGAGGTAGCTTAGTGCCTCACCGTGAGTATTTATAGAGTCTAGAATTCTCAGTCTTGGGTTGGTCTAGAGTTCTTTTCCACATGTTACATTGGTTTTCTGGGCTGGTGTTCAAGCATGTTTCAGATCCATGTTTTCCTTCAGTTTCTAGTTTGAGAGCATTTGAATTTGTCCTAAAGCATGCAAGGAAAGACTCCAATAGTGATGCAGTCAGTATTCATAACCAGCCCACTCGCTAGTGCCATCTCGATGGATCCATTGCATACTCTCCAGTGTGAACGGTCTCGCCTTAGCCCGGGAAGGAGGCTACCGTCCATGGTGGGAGGCGCGCATGATAGCAGTTAGACCTCTCTCAGCACAGTCTGCCTGTCATGTGGAATTGTGGTTCGGCACTCTGTCATTCTGCTCTGTCCTTTGCTACCTGCCATCCCCGGAATGCTTGGCTTCTGTCTGCGAAGCCAGGGAAATGCAGGCCTAGAGGCTGCTTAACAAGGTCAGAGGCTTCAGAGAATTCAGTGACTTAATCAAGAACTGTACCGTGTAAGAGACCCACTGCTTTCCCTTTTAATCATTGAGTTGTAAATGTGACATAGCTTTAAATGGATAGCAACAATTTGCAAATCAGTAAGACCCATTTTGTAATTACCTTTGGACCAAGCATTAAAAAGTATACATTGAGGATTATCACAGTAAAAATGCAGAGCCTTGTGGCCATTCTTTCTTGGCGGTTAAAAGTGTGCATATTAAACATACAGAAATGGAGGTAGTGAGTTTCACTGGGTACTAACAGATTCTCTCAAAAGAATGCCTTGATAGAAACCTTGGTTTTTTGGGGGTTTTTTAGAGAGATTTTATTTTTTAAGTAATCTCTTCACCAAATGTGGAGTTTGAACTCACAACTGCTAGATCAAGAGTCACACACTCTACCAACTGAGCCAGCCAGGCGCGCCAGGAGCCTTTTTTTTTTTTTAAGTAGCAGATAAACGGATTTTCTTAAGTTGTACCATAAGGATTATGTGTTGATTTGAGAGGAATCTGGAATGTACAATAAGACATTCTCTGATGTGCTCATTCCATCTCTTCTCCAATGTCATTTGACCTTCATCCAAGAAAAGCCAAAGAACATACTGAAATAAGGATTCCAATTTTAATTAGAGCAAATTTAAACATCTATAACGTGGAACATTTTGCCTTACATGCCCCAGCATCAACATTTCACACAGGGGAAAAAACGAGAATGTTCCACTGTAGCATCCTGCATCAGCATTTGTTAAAATTCCAGAGACATTCAGTTGCCTGGGCCAACTGTGGAAAATCTTATATAAGAGTACTGTGAGGAGAACGTGTGCCTTAAAAAAAAAAAAAAAAAGATAACTCATGCAGGCTGGGGAGTAGGAGAATAAGAGTTTCTCTTCGTGTCCCTCCACCAAGAGAGTTTAGAGGAAAGAACATGAACTACACGTGTGACCTTGCAAAAAGCCCCCTGGCCTGGTTTTCCTGTGGGTAGTGTCTCTTCTGTTTAACAAACAGGGTTATGGTTAGGATGTGTACCTTTGTAACCCCTCTCTATAATAGAAATTGGCTAATGTTCTTCTATAAAGGGTCAGATCACGAGTATTTTCAGCTTTGAGAATGAGACAGTCTCTGCCGCCGCTCCTCAGCTTCCCCATTGTAGCTTCAGCCAATACAGAAACCAGTGGGCACAGCTGTGTTCCAGTAAAACTTTATTGACGCCAACCAAGGGGCATTGCGGATTTGGCCTTCAGGTCATAGTTTGCTAACCTTTGGCCTATAATAACAAAAGATATAAAACATAAAATACCAGGTATTTGCTTATCGCTGTGAGTAAATAACCCCCCATCTCGGAATCGGCCTGTGTGGTCACTGTTTGCCCTTTGTGGTAAGGAGGAAGCCTAAAGGGACTGTCTCTTTCAAAAGTCACCTTCAGTATGTTTTGGTCCAGGCTTCTGAAAGTCTTAAAGATTCTGCTGAGAGAATTTCATTCCATTCAGCTTAAATTTATCAATGGCTTCACTTAGGCCACCTAGTCTCATGCGAGCCTCCAACCTTTTCTCTAAGAAAGTGTTCCTTCCTTCCTTGGGACACTTGGTTACCACAGAGCCTTGGTTACCACAGGCGCTCCGTCAGTTAAGCATCTGGCTCTTGGTTTCAGCTCAGGTCATGATCTCAGGGTCTGTGAAATTGAGCCCCATGTCGGGCTCTGCTCTGAAAGCACCGAGGACTGCTTGGGGTTTTCTCTCTTCCTCTCTATCTCTCTCAAAATAAGTAAACATTCAAAAAAATAAAATGGCTACTTAGGGTGGAGAGCTGTCACCCCTTACCTCCCCTGGACAGTCCTGGGGTCTTTAGAAGAGTTGACAAAGAGGGACAGTGGCTATCTTGGTGATTAACCAGGTAAGCTTTCAAGGTATATGGGTCAGTTTTGTTGAAACTGGTAGAGAATCCTACTTGAAGAGTGTCACTGATATATTCTGGAATTAGGAATACCCCACAGTCTTTGAGTTTCCAAGAGACAAAATCACATTAGCTTATTGGAAGATTTCATCCCAGAGAGAGTACAGATTATCAGTTCACAGAAGTTAAGAAGGTAAAGGTTACTAATCCTGATACCCTTAAAACACTGGTTTATTTCAGACTTCATAGTTGGTTCTGTAAATGGCTGGACTTCTTTAATATTTTTTTAATTTTTTTGTGATGTTTTATTTATTTCTGAGAGAGACAGCGTGAGCAGGGGAGGGCCAGAGAGAGAGGGAAACACAGAATCTGAAACAGGCTCCAGGCTCTGAGCTGGCTGTCACCACAGAGCCCGACGCGGGACTCGAACCCATGAACCGCGAGATCATGACCTGAGCCCAAGTCGGACGCTTAACCAACTGAGCCACCCAGGCGTCCCTGGACTTCTTTAATATTTATACTGTATCTGATGAGTCAAATCCAAAACCACATCCATTTTACATAAACATTAAACCCAGAGAGCTGAAAAATGTATCTGGTACAGAATTTGCCTTCATATATTTTCCTTGGGTGTAATGAGTTGGATGGTAAGCAGTCATTTAAAAGTCTGCCTTTGGGTTTCTGTGCTTTCTCTCTGATTTCTTAAGGCCTTAGATTTCCCCCATCTCTTAGACATTCCACACTGAATATGTGAGCTTTTCATAATACGTATTCCAACAAGTTGACAACTAACATATTTATTCCTGTTTCCCTGTATTCCTGCCGTTTATCCAGGGCAGTGGCCCTCTGCTAGGCAGTTTCTAAGATGGCCCCCACCACGCTCTGCCTGTTGGCATTCACCCTTGCACAGTAACCCTCTTCCCTTGAGTGTGGGCTGGATGGAGTGACAGAAGCAATAGGATGTTACTTCTGAGATTCGGTTACAAGAGACTGTGACTTCTGTTTTGAGTGCACTCTCTTGCTTCCTTGCTCACTCACTCTGCCAGAGACCAGCTGCCATGTTATGAGCTGTCCTGGGGGAAGCCTGCATGGTGAAGAATCGAGGCCTCAGTCCAACATCCTGAGGGGAATATATAGTCACATATTATATTAATATGTTGCCGAAATACCTATTTGTTTTGGATTAATCAAAAATCACGCTTTTCCCTCCTCAAAGAATGTAACTAACCATCTTGGGTATGACGCCTGTAGACACCTACAGGTTGAGAGGGAATGGATACTGCCCATGAGCAAAGATGGACCCAGGAAATGCCAAGAACCCTTGGAGTAGTCGTAGCTGCGTCTGTCACCAGTGTACAGAAGGGAAAGGGTGTCGGAGGCAGCTTGCTTTCATGTTAGGACCTAGGCGGGCACGGCCTGTTTTCTGTCCTCTATCCAGAAAGTGGCAGTGGCCTAGATGCTGATCCTAGCATGGCCGTTGCTTTCATGCCCCACTGTGGCCCAACCATCTTTCCAACCGTTCAGGTTGATCAGAACCATCCGTGCCACAGCAGGCTGGGCTGTGAGAACAAGAGGCTGCTGAGAACATCAAGATTAGAAATGGTGTGTGAGGGGCGCCCTCGTGGCTCAGTCAGTTGGAGCATCCGACTCTTGATTTCGGCTCAGGTCATGATCCCAGGGTCATGGGTTTGAGCCCCACATTGGGCCCCACATTGGACCTTCTATGTGTCTGCCCCTCTCCCAACCTCATGCTTGCTCTCTCTCAAATTAAAAGAAGAAGAAGAAACAGTATGTGAACCGTAAAGACGTGGTGTACACCTCTTAGATATGTTTGCTGACACGTGCCTTTGTAAGACTGAGGTCTTCAGGAAGAGTGGGACAGGGGGTGGATGGAGAATGTTATTTCAGCACTTACAAGGCTGTGAGGCCATTGCAGTTGGATACACCTGAGGGTCTATAGTTCTTGTCCTTGGTGTAGGAGGTGTAGACTTAGCAGAATCTGGGAATCTTTAAAAAGCCAAACAACAGACACATTTTCCACCTCCCTTTTCTCCACGAGAACCTATGAGAAATGGGGTCGGGTGATGGCACTGGATGGATACGTTGAACAAACAAACTCCCAGGTGATTCTGCTTCCTGACCCTCCTTGAGGAACACTGACCTGAGGCGACTCATCTTTATTCTGGTCTAACACAGAACATTGATTAGACATGAAGATATTTAGAATATTCCCATTTGCTCATGACTTAATGTGTATTGGAAAATAGTGCTCACCTCAAATTCCAGTGTTCTCACTACCTGTCCCATTGGCTTTGATGAAATTGCAAGCTTGTAACTTGTCGCGACAGTGACCAGATGATGCGCCAAAGTGGTATATCACTGTATCGTACACCCGAAACGAATCCTACACTGTATGTTAACTTCCTGGACTTTCGATAAAAACTTGAAAATCCAATTTTTTTTTTTAATGAAAAATAAGTTACAGGCCTGTAGCCCTGCCAGAGTACTTGGGGGTCAACTAACATGTTATCTGCTGGGTCAGTCAGCTCTGGTCTTCGGTAGAGCGTGTCCTTGATAAAACTTCCTTTCGTGTCGGAAACGTGCTTGTTGTTTGAGGTCAACATTTTGTTGCTACGTTTTCTGCCCAAACACAGAACCATTTGGAGAACAAAATTTTGCTGGTCATTCAGTGTATCCAGAACAGAGTTCTGATAGTTAAAGTGTACAATACTCTTGCATACCACAATGATGGCTCTTTTTAAACATTAGGGTAATTTTGAAAAATTGCAATAAAGTCATTGTAATTCATAGAGCACGCTGTAATGCAGAGATACGTGTAAAATACAGTCTGTGTACCTGATTGCAGGTAACAGAGTTAAATGTGCCAGCAATTTCAAACACAGTTTGATATTTCCTATAATAAAATATAATGCAAAAAAAATTAAATATCCAATATCAATGGATTCTAAATGGTTCTGATATTTCTTTTTGTCCTTTCCCATGAAGAGTAATTTATTTCCCTTTTTAAAGTGTGGGCAGAGTGATTACTAGCGCACTGTAATGTAATTGTGTTGCATTGATAAAATAAAAATTGTCCTTTATCTGTGTCCTGATAATGTTCAATTTACAGGCTGGCTTCTCTGCCACCTCTTCAGTGCTTTGAGTATTCCAGCTCTCCTCCCTTCCTGCTCTGAGAGCGCACAGAACTGTTTGAAATCCACTGGTACAATTGTCAAATCAATTATTCATTCTCTGCAATTATGCTCGCACAAAGAACATTTTGCTGGTCTGAATGATGATTAAATTAACAGCTATTCCAGCTGCCTGATAACATCTAATAGAATATTCATAAGCCCAAAATGGAATGAATTATCTCCATTAACTTCATCATGCTCACTTAATTACATGCTTGTTATTGTATTTACACCTTGTTAGATACCGCTGAAGCTGATCCAGTGGCTGGCCGGGGATTGGAAGCGTCTGTCATGGGGCAGTTGGAGCGCGTTTTGTAGGAAATGCTATTTATTTTAAATGCTCCACCTGCTGGGAGCCGAGGTTAGTCAGCAGCACTGAGATGAATTGGGAAACGGGGTGTAAAAAGAAATAATGTGCTTCTGACAGGCTCCGTGGCTTTTAAGTTGCTCTCATTCAGCCACTTCACAAAAAATTATTTTATTCCATCTCTCAGTGATGATGACATGATTGCTTTTGGGTAATCATTTACCATTCTGATTTTATTTTTTGAAGTAAATTGTCTGAAGTAATAGGTTCTTGGAATTACAGCGTGCCTTGCTTTTTTCTTAGAACTTTATTTAAGCTTGTCTTCCAGCATTTAACCCGAGTCCCCTCTTTCGTTTGATCTTCTAACTTTATTTATACAACAGTGCCTAATGACCCTGCACAATGTGTTTTTTCCCTTCTCTGCACCCCCCCCAAAAAAAAATTCTGTCCAGTGTGGTTGACAGTACTTTTTATAACCTCAGCAAGGGGGCTGCATGAGCAATTTTCTTCCGACGTGACAAATACAAACACCCCAAACCCAGCTCTGATAGAATCACTTCATCCAGTTGAAAGGAGATTTTTGATCTCTTTCAAGGTGACTCTTTCTCCACTGAAATATGGCAAGGGGTGCAACTCTCCCCTTCTGCTGTAGAAGTGGCATCCTTTACATTGGCTTGCCCTGGCTCCTCCCTTCTCCCATCACCCTCTGCTCTTTCCCACACTTGCACTGACCAGCCCTTCCTGGTGGGGGGGCCCTGCAACACCTCCATCTGCTCAGAGTGTGAAGGGTCACTGCGCACCACCAGACTGCGGCAAGCCTGTGTTTATTGAACGTGAACCAGACCAGCGGTGGAGAGAATTATAATCACACTTCTAAATACTTGGCAGATCAGCCTAGTAGAGTACTTGAGCTAAACCATGGATATTTTATTCTGTTTAAAGGCTGTATTTTGGTATCAACAAAAAAGAAGGGAAAAACTGGAGATAATGATGTAGAAATAGGAGTGGAGCTGGATAGTGGACTAACAGAGAGGCTCTTCAACCCTTAGAAATGTGTTAGCATCTAACATGTGATTTAATGGGCGAGAATGGACCTCTGGGCGTTGGTTAGTCGGCAAATGCCTCATACGCTGGGTGTGCCTGGCCCTGTGCCTTGGAAAGTTGTTTC